>JAKCPI010023554.1:0-156012 GCA_023213315.1 Euborellia annulipes | reverse complement strand
TATGCCTCAAATTTAGGATATCAACCTGCTATTGATATGTTGAGCCAAATACAATAATTTTTTATCCTTCTATTGTTTGAATTTTTAAATTCAAGCAATAGAAAGCTTTTATTTGTCCAATTGTAAATAAGTTTAATATAGAATTTGAATAATAAGATTTTTAATTTTTGCAAAGAGCAAGAATGTGTTATATAGAATGAAAGTTTTTTTTTATTAATTACGCTGAGCAATATTAGGGATTCTAAATGGATGTATAAATTATAATACTGAATCTAATCATGTGGAGTTCATACAAGTTCCATGTCAAATATCTAATGCCAGCGGAACGATTGGTTCGTGGAAATACCGATTAGTATCCAGGAATGATGTAAACAAAAAACTGTTTCCAAACTGTCAAATAGCAGGCGCTTTGTAATTTTAATGATAGTAGTAAAAGTGCTTAGAACAGAATGATAAACCTGCTGATACTATATCTTTAGAAATTTAAAATGATAACATGGAGAGGATTTTATGATAAAATATGGGAAAGAAGTATTAAAATATCGAATATGCTGCAGAGCATCAGAATCCTCAAGCTAAATTCTGGTTAGCTAAAAAATTTGAGCAGAGAAGGTAATATTAATTCTGCAA
Source organism: Euborellia annulipes (assembly GCA_023213315.1). Lineage (NCBI taxonomy): Eukaryota > Metazoa > Arthropoda > Insecta > Dermaptera > Anisolabididae > Euborellia > Euborellia annulipes. The sequence goes on along the minus strand of JAKCPI010023554.1, from coordinate 155,382 downwards.
CAATATTAATAAAAGAAGCAGCTAATCTAAAATCCTCTGGCAATACATAGTTTAGGTGCAAGATAATAGTAGAGGAATTGGTGTAGATAAAAATTTAGATCAAGCATTATTATTATTAAATCAATCTAAAGAATATATTCCCTGCTTCTTTTCAGAGATAGCTTTGATTGAACTGCAAAAAAGGTAATATAGAGGGTTTATTAAATATAATAACATTGCAATTGATAAAAAAGTATTATTGGTTTTCATTTATGCTGGTTAGCTGTTTTATACTTGGAGAAATACTGTGATCTTGAAGGGTTATCGTGATTGGATAAAGTTATTGATTTATCGAATAAATTAATAGAACATAATGTTGCTGTAGGGTATGCATTGAAGGCTAGAAGTATTACAATATAAATCAATCAGATGGAGTTGCTAATCCTGAGATTTGTGATTTGTATAAATTATCTTTTGATAAGGTTATTTATCTGCTGGTTTAAGCGTTGGTTCTGAATATTTGTTAGGTAATAATTGTTCTAAAAATTATAAATTAGCATTAACTTTCTTTTACAATGGTCTGCTATAGTGTAGCGAGTCAGATAAAGACATAAAAGTTGTAGCAGCCTCAAATTTAAGTTATATGTATCTAAATGGATTGGGAGTTAATCGTGATTTAAATAAATCAAAGAATAGAACTATGCTAAACTATGGTTCAGCCTGCTATAGATATGTTGCAAAATAAAATAATTCTATTGTTTTCTATTGTTTTCTATTGTTTTTTCTATTGTTTTTCTATTGTTTGAGGTTTTTAATTTTGAACAATGAGAAATTATATTTAATAGGAAATTTAAAATTAGAATTTGACTAATACGATTTTGATTTCTGTAGATGAAGAATGATTTATATAGAGGGTTTATGAAAGTTTTATTGTTAATCCCATTGTTTTTAATATTGGGAGGTTTAAATGGATATAAATTCTAATACTGAATCAATCGTTTGATGTTAAATTCTGCTTGTGAAATATGTGTGTACAAATGAGTAATATAGATATAGGATGTGGTAAAGTACCTATTAGCATTAATGATGAGGTAAACAAAAAGCTTTATCCAAATTGCGATATAGACTTTAATAATTTTACTAAAAATGAAAAAGAAATGTTTAGAAGAAAACTATAATAGACCAGCTGATGCATATATCTTAGGGAGTTTGAAATATTATGGTAAATATTTTACTAAGAATGAAAGTGAAGGATTTAAACTTATAAAATTTTCTGCAGATAATAATAATCCTGAGGCGAATGCTTAGTTGGGAGATTGTTATTTTCAAAAAAGGTGATATTCAGAGTCAATTAAATACATAAAAATAGCGGCAGATTTGGGTAGCCCTTTGGGAATGCATAATTTAGGTGCAAGGTATATTAGAGGAGTGGTGTTGAAAAAAATACAGAAAAGCATTATTTTTATTAAATCAATCAAAAGAATTTATTCAACTTATTCAGAAATAGCATTACTAGATTTACAAAAAAAGGAGATGTTGTTGATGGTTTATTATTGAAAATAATACTGTATGATTGAAAAAAATATTGGTTTACTTGTTGGTTGCTTACCTCTTTATATTTAGGTGAAATGCCAACAAACTTGGAAGATTATCGTCTAAAAGCTGATTTATTGGCAAACAAACTAATTGAATGATGTAATCGTTGGTGATTTTGTCCAAAGCATGAGAGTTTTCTCGTTATCAAAATCTAAGAACTCCTGGGGAATTTGTAAAAATTATATAAAGATTCTTTCGAAAATGGGTATACATACCTGCTGGTATAGATTTGGGTACTATGGAGAATGCTTAACTATATGGGAGGAGATTGTGATAAAAACTATAGACAAGTTTTGGATATTTTTTATAATGTATATATTAACTCTACTCAGATAAAGATATTAAAGTTGTTTCTGCATCAAACATGGGATATAATAGTTATTTAGTTGTTTAGGTGTAGCGCCCAAAAAATATATGGCAGCTAAAGAGCGTTATCTGGAAGCCAATAGCTGTAAATGGAGGTTATGAGCCTGCTAAGGATATGTTAAAAGAGCTATGAGATCGTCTTTTTAGAATTGATTTTAAGATCTCTTAAATGGGATAATTTAAGAGATCTTTTGAGATTGCTAGCTCATAAAAGCCATTGTAACGAAGCCTATCAAGAGAAATCGAGTCTAAAGTTAAATGAACCACAGTACAATAAATAAGAAAGTATTTTTATATGTTTACCATAATTATTGAAGTTGTGTTGGGGTAATTTATATCTAATCTCAAAGCAGAGGATCATCCTTGTTTATTTTGTTTGATAAAGGGATGCTTTTAGGGTTGACAGGTTTTTTTTAGTGGTTAGTTATAATTTTTTTAAAGATGATTATCTAATGCCTTTTAATGACCTAATATTTTTATTAACTCAAGCTTTAGGGGGCGTTTCATTAATTTTTCTTTTAATCGATTATTTATTTTCTGATAAGAAAGATGGATTTTTTTTTAAAATGGTTATTCTAATTAATTAGTCTATAAGCTATGATACAGGTTGTAAGTTGAAGGTTTTAAATAAAAAATGAGAGGTGTAATGAAAAAACTGATTGCAATAATAATGTTGTGTACTTTGTTTGTTTCAAGTTGCATAATTAATAAAAGTAATGTGCCAACTGATATTGTTTATAAAGAAGGATTTTAATAAGGTTATAAATACTTATTTTGTTCAATATGAGCCAAAATCATTTAACCTTATTGATAAAGATGTTACGCAATATATGGCTATTGATATAAGTAAGAAAAAGATGGATTTTTATGAATTTCAACAAGTTCAAAAAAAATTAAATAGAAATGGATGGAAATTGGTTGATCAAAATGATGGATTGTTTAAATATTGTTTAAATGAATATCAGATTTTATCAATTCTATTTCCAAGTAAAAATAATCATTATGATTCCAAAGGTAATATATTTAAATATGATGATAAAAATAATTGGGCTTTAGAGTTATATTTTAATGCCTATGGTGTTGATTATTGTATGGGATATTATAATAAGCCATAAAATATTAGCAATATGTAGTACTGCGTTTTTACATAAATTATTAAGGATGATGTGCTATCAAGAGGTTTATTTATTTAATGACTTTGATCTTTTTTTTGCAAGCTTGTAATAGCATACATAAAGATAGTTCTGAAAACAATGAAATTGAAGTTGAGAAAGAAGTTTCTTACTTGTTTGAAGGTCTTAATTATGATTTAAAGGTAGGAATGCAACGAGGTTTTGCGAACTACTATAATTTTTTTATTCCTAAGTCTGATTTATCCTTATCTGATTTTGAAATGATAAAAAGTAAAATAGAGAAAAATTGAAGTTGGTCTATACATCTGAGGATCAGTATGTGTTTTGTTATGATCGGTATAATCAAATGACAATCATTTATCCAGAAAAAATGGAATATTATGATAAATTTGGTCAAAAATTATATATGAAATCTAGCTTGTTGGATCAATGGAATATAGGTGTTATTTATAAGAAAGAAGGAACGTCATATTGTAAGGATGTAAAATTTTGAATGGTTTTTTTTTATTGAGAAAACTAAAATCAACTTTGGATAAAATTTATGGATTTAAAATGTATAAAATATTCTTTTCTATACTAGGATTATCCTTTTTCTTAGTGTCTTGTGTAAATAATAATTCACACAAAAATAAGGTCGATATTCAAGAGTTTTCAAAATTGGTTTTTAAAGGGTATAAATATGAGGTTATGAGGCAGGAATAGTGAAGCCTAGTGCGGAAATTTCTAATATTGTAATATCTAAATCTGTTATGAGTCAGTCTAATTTTTTTGGTATCGAAGAAAAATATTAAAAGAAGGATGGGTCAAGAAGTATGAGTCAAGAAGTATGAGTATCAGGGATTTAATGTATATTGTTATGATATTTATAATAAATTAGGAATTTTATATCCAAAAAGGAAAGCATATTTGGATAAGGATGGTAGTAGTATTAAAATTAGTAATTTTGATAATTGGTTGATTTATTATGCATATAGTGATTCTGGTGTAGATGGGTGTGAGTAATTTGTACGGAGTTTTTATTTAAAATTATTTGGAGTGATTGAAAATTAAGATAGTAGTTTTCTTGTTTGAAGTGCTGATTAATTAATAGGGCTGAAAGTTGAATTGTTTTATGGTGTTGAAATATATATGTATTTTATTTGTTTTAATGGTGGGGGTGTAGCTCAATACAAATATGTATGAAAATAAAGATAGTTTAAATTTCTCTTTGGTAAGTGAAAAATTATTTTATGATGTTAAATATGATTTTGTTGAAGTTATAGTCAAGGATAAGGTCGAAAATTATAATGTTTTTGTTAGTAAAAAAGACATGAGTATTGACTTTTATAATAGTGCTGTAACAAAAAGAATTAAAGATATGGGTTGGAAAAAAAGTTAAATCAACCTATGAGAATCAATATATATACTGTTATGATGAAAAAAATGAAATGGCAATCTTATATCCTACAAAACAAAATTATTCTTCGAAAGATGGCAAGAATGGGTTTAGTATAATAAAAAAGTACCTAGACTATTGGGTTGTATATTATAGGTTTAAAGATGATGGTACGAATAATTGTAAATATTTAACACAGACATTAGGACAACGATAATGCTAAAGAAAACGCTCTTTATATTGTTAAGCAGTACAATTTTTTCAGTACATGCAACTCCTGATTTTTTAAGCTATAAAAATTGCAGTCCGCTAAATTTAAGTGATGCAAATTTTAGTCTTTCATCGAAAGATGTCTTTCCTGAATATTCATACATTACTAAAAAATATAACTTTTTGACGTTACCGATTTCAGATCAAAATCAACATTATTGTTTAATTATCAATAATAAAAATAAAGTGATTGTGGATGCTATTCCAACAATGTTAAGCGGTATGTGTGCTGGAAAGTGGGATAAGCAAAAGGATCTACCTATTTGGGAGGCTGATGTAGGTGGGGGAAGAGGCGCAGTTGTTTATATGAATTATTCAACAAGCCAAAATTTAAAAAAAATTGAAAAAGTCTGAAAGATTAGAAATAGATGAAATAATCAAAAGCATAAATTGCCAATTGCCTGTATATAGCAGAAATGATGTTCAAGAGCTTAATGATTCTGCATTTTATTTATATAAATTAGGTTATTATAATGAATCTTTAAACATTTTAAAACCGTGTTATAAAGCTAGATCCAAGTAGAGCAGTAGCTTACTTAAATATAGCCGATATTTATGTCGCACAAAAAAATGAACTGCTTGCTAGGAAAAACTACGCTCTATATTATGCAGAGATGAAAAAATTAGGTCTTTTAAGCAAAGTGCCAAATAGAATTAAAAAATACTTATAGTTAGGTTTTTTTAGAGAAGTTATGAAAAAAATTATTAAGTCTACTGTAACCTCATTTCTAGTTTTTTGGCTGGCTGCATGTTCAAATACAGACAAACCAGAAATTATTCCTGATCGATTTAAGAATTTTATGAATATATATTTTCATGGCTATATTTATGAATATAATGATATTAATGCTCGTGGTAATCATAATTATGGTGAGCAATATGCACTGTTTGAAATTAAAAAAAATTGACTTAGATCAGGGTGAAATGAAAATGATATTTAATCAATTGGCTCAAAATGGCTGGCGTGTAATTGAATCTAATGATAAAAATTTTATAAGTTTTTGTTATGGCAACAATTTTAGTTTGGATATTTTATTTCCATTAAAAAAATATGAGGTAACACCTTCTGGAGTCCCAATTAAATTTAATGAGATGGATAATTGGAACATTTTTCTTTATAAAAGCACAACAACAATTGCGGCGTGTAGTTAGATTTAAAGAATGAAATTAAACAGAACTTCTACCATTGATTGTTTGCTTTATCATTATTATAAGTAAAAATATATTTTAAGTTATTGATATTTATTTTGTTTTTAATATGCAACCCAGCCACTCTCTATAATAAATTTAAAAATTGATTTTAATTTCTCAATAAGCAAGGTTTTTCAATAAAACCTAAAAATCACAGTTTTTACCCCCTTATCGTGATTGAATCAATCCGTATTAAACACAGTCTGTAAATTCCGACTTTATAGTTTGCCCATTGTTTGTTGTACATAAATTCTTCATTTTTATATGAGGTTAAACAAGGATGTACAACAATGAAGAAGTTATTTCTATTTATAGGTTCAATGGGGCTTTTGGTCAGCATGCCTAGTTTTGCAGCAGATTTAAGTATAGGTGACCCTAAAACAGAATCAGGTGAACTTAAACTTTCTGGCGCAATCCGTACCCGATATATGTACAAAGATTATATCGTTGAAGCAAATGAAGGTTCTAAAAACAAGGATTGGCAGCTTGCAGATATTAAAACAGTATTGAGTTATGAAAATCCAAATTGGATTGCCTCATTAGATCTACGCTGTTACCAATACAGCCGCTTATGTGACGGATTATTTCTAAAAGATGCTTGGGCTGGGTATAAAATTTCAGACCAACAACGCTTTACCGTGGGCTTTCAATCAGTTGATTTTGGATTTGGTCGACTGTGGGGCAACAGCTATTATGAAACCTTGCTAAATACGGTTGGCTTAGAAGATATTCAAAATCTAGGTGCGAAGTATCAGTTTAAAAATGATCAATACAATTTTATTTTAGGCTTTTACCCAACAGATGGCGGTAACTATACAGGGACATCCAAAGACGCAAGTCGCTATAGTGGTAACTTCGTTCAAGCCGATGATTTAAGCCAAGGCACAGATATCGATGAAAAAAATATGTGGGTGACTCGCTTATCTAAAAAATTTGAGTTGGACCCAGCGCAAAAGTTTTCAACTGAGATTGGTGGTTCATTCTGGTACTCAGATCTGGAAAATAATCGCACGCAGCAAGATGGTCATCGAAGTACATGGAGTGTATTTAGTACAACCAATTATCAAGCATGGCAATGGCTTCTTCCTTGCAGGTGAACAGAACATTAAAAATGCCGATAATCTTCTGCCAAATAGCTCAACCATCGGGGCATTTGATTACTCCCTACCAAGTGGCCAATAAAGGCAAATTTATAGCCAATGAAATTAATTACACCTTGGCTCAACCCTTTTATCAGTTGGAAAATATTAAACCTTATCTGTCCTATAGCCGCTTCTTTAAAGATCAAAAGGGCTATCAAGATTCAGATCGTTTAATTGCGGGGGTGTATTTTAATTACAAAGCAGTAGGGATTCAGGGCGAATATATTTGGAGTCGTAATGATCCAATGACAGGCGGTAGTGCCAATGGTCTTGCACAAGGCGACAGTAATCAGTGGAATAAATTATTTTACTTATCACTTGGTTATTATTTCTAAAATTAACATAGAAGATCAACCAGTCTATTTAAAATAGACTGGTTCTTTCGGTTCTGCCTAGGCCAGCCACTCTTAGGAATAGTTGGTACTTAGGAATAAACGGCTGTTAGGGTTAGGCAGCTCTTAGGATCAATGCCCCGATTAAAATAATACATGACGAGATAATACGTATCGTATTAACTTGCTCTTTAAGAATAAAGATCGAAATTAGCGTAGCAAATAAAATCGAGGTTTCACGCAGTGCGGCAACAATAGCAACTGGTGCAAGTGTCATCGCCCACAATGCGAGTCCATAAGAGAAAAATGAGCCAATCCCACCAATTAAACCGAAATGCCAATTATGACGAAAATAATCACCCATCTGGCGATACTGCATTTTCAAGGCAAACATAAAAAAAGATCAGACCTGAGAGCACAAAGCTCCATAAGATATAAGAAATGGGTGATCCTGAGAGACGAATCCCATGACCATCCACCAAGGTATAGCCAGCAATTAAAACTGCATTGAGCAAGGCTAAACCAATCCCTTTTCTTCCTGTTTGAGAGGTCGCGAAGATCATAGATAAAATACCGATGGAAATGGTAATGATCCCAAGCCAAGCATTGAATTCTAATGTTTCATGCAGCAAGAATGTCCCTAAAACTGCCACAATAAGCGGTGCAGTACCACGCATCAGTGGATAGCTTAGTCCCATGTCCGCGACGCGATAGATTTTGGCAACCATGCCAAAATAGAGAATCTGTATTCCCGTTGAGGCTAAAATATAAGGCCAGCTAGCGCGATGTGGTATCGGGAAAAAGGGCAGTAGTAGCGCTGCTAAAACTGCTGCTGATGCAGTCACCAGTACAGTGGTTAAAAATTTATTTGAGCCTGCTTTGACAATAGCATTCCATGTGGCGTGAAATACCGCTGCGATTAAAATAAGGCCAAATATTGCCGTGCTCATATGCTGCCTGCATGTTCATGATTGAATTAATGTGCATGATGTTGTTAAAAAAAGAAAGCAGGCAGCTGATCTCGATTATAAAAATACCTTTTCAGCGTGCTGTGTTACCGATTCTACCGGTTGAATCAGTTGTCCACGTGATAGGTTCTGAACATGCTGCAATCGATTCTGTAATTCATTTTGGATAAACAGGATACAGGTCTGTAATTTAGACGAGCTTTTTAAACGTGACGGATAGACTGCCCATACATCGGCATCTTGCCAGTATTCAGGCAAAATATGCTGTAACTGACCGCTAATCAACTCATCTGCAACATCCCAAATTGAACGTAAGATAATGCCATGACCTTCGACTGCCAATTGGTGAATAATTTCACCATTGTTGGAGATAAAACGTGGGGTGACATGTACCGACATATCTTCTGAAGCGTGGCGTAATTTCCATAATACCGAGGATTGGTCACGTTCACTGATGGTTAAGCAATCATGACTACGTAAATCGTCTAAACTTTCAGGCATTCCATTTTTTAGTAAATAGCTTGGTGCAGCACAAAAAATTCGGAAATTAGAAACCATCTTTTTGGCAATCATATTGGGTGCAATTTCATTACCAATCCGAATATCCAGATCAATACTGTGTTGAATTAAATCTTTCGTATTATCAATCGTATCAAACTGAATTTCTAATTTTGGATACATGGTCAGCAGTTTAGACAGGATCGGTGCAACGTGTTTCCGCCCAAAACCAAAGCTGCTGACAATATCCAGATGCCCTGTGGGGGTACTTAATGGGTTATTGACCAACTCACTGATTTCATCAAATTCATCCAAAATATGAGCGACTCGCTCCAAAATCAGTTTGCCATCTTCAGTCAAACTGACATGACGGGTACTGCGATGAAACAATTTACAGTTTAAATTGTTTTCTAAAATGTTGATGCGCTTACTAATAAACGCAGGCGAAACACCCAGTTCCTCAGCAGAATCAACAAAACTTTTACGTTTTGCGACTGTGCAAAAACCTTTAAATCCGATAGGTTAGGTAGATTATTCACGATCCGTGTCCATTGGGGTGATAGTTTTATTATTGATCATTTTTGCTGAAAATAGCATGTTTACAGCTAAGGATATTAACCAAAGGTGTAAGGGAGCGTTATGGCAAAAAAGTATAAAGTTGCGACGATTGCAGGCGATGGAATCGGGTTAGAAGTTCTACCAGAAGGGATCAAGGTTGTAAAGGCAGCTGCAGACAAATATGGCATAGCGCTACAGTTCGATGCGTTTGAGTGGGCAAGTTGTGATTACTATCTTGAACACGGAAAAATGATGCCCGACAACTGGTTTGAAATTTTACAGCAATACGATGCGATTTTCTTTGGTGCAGTGGGTTGGCCTGAAAAAGTGCCAGATCATATTTCTCTTTGGGGGTCATTGCTACAGTTCCGTCGTCGTTTTGACCAATATGTGAATTTACGTCCAGTACGTTTAATGCCAGGGGTGAAATGCCCACTTGCAGGTAAAAAACCGGGGGATATTGATTTCTACGTGGTACGTGAAAATAGCGAAGGTGAATACTCTGCGATTGGTGGTAAGGCTTTTGAAGGTACTGAGCGTGAGTTTGTTTTACAAGAAGCTGTGTTTACCCGTCATGGTGTAGACCGCATTTTGAAATATGCTTTTGAGTTTGCCAATCAACGCGATGCTAAAAAAGTTACCGCTGCAACCAAATCAAATGGTATTGCAGTCAGTATGCCGTACTGGGATGAACGTGTTGATGAGATGGCAAAACAATATCCGCAAATCAAGGCAGATAAACAGCATGTCGATATTTTGGCCGCGCGTTTTGTGTTACAGCCTGAACGTTTTGATGTCGTGGTTGCTTCAAACTTATTTGGTGATATTTTGTCGGATTTGGGACCTGCATGTACAGGAACGATTGGTTTAGCTGCTTCTGCAAACTTAAATCCAGAACGTAATTTCCCATCGTTGTTTGAACCTGTACATGGTTCTGCACCCGATATTTATGGTCAAAAAATTGCCAATCCAATTGCTGCAATCTGGTCTGGCGCAATGATGTTGGATTTCTTGGCAGATGGTGATGAACAGGTGGTTCAAGCAGGCCAAGAGATTATGCAGGCGATTGAACATGTATTGCTACATGGCCCGAAAACACCAGATGTGGGTGGAACAGCCAAAACGGACGATGTTGGAGATGCGATTGCAGCATTTGTAACACATCAAAAAATGGACTTATTCGCGATGGAGTAATCGCCCTTAGGGAATAAACAATCAGGATCCAAGATGGATTGAATGGATATGGATAATCAAAATACAAAACTTTATACAGATAAGACACTTGCAATAACCAGTCTTGCCGTTGTGTTTATTTCGGTGGCTGGTTTGGCAATTTACTCGACTGAATCTATACAGCTTGCTGCTCAATGGATGAAGTGGACAACATCTGTTTTTACTACACCAGTGCTTTTATTTGCATTTTTATCAATTATTTTTTACCTTTGCTTTGGCGTTCAGTAAATATGGAAAAATCAAGTTAGGTGAAGGCAAACCGCAATACAGTACCATGTCATGGATTTTCATGTTCATTTTATCGGGTATTGGTTCTTCGACCTTATATTGGGGCTTCTTAGACTGGGCTTATTATTATCAAACACCAGGTTTAAATTTAACTCCTGAATCTGCGGAAGCACTGAAATATAGCGTTGCTTACTCATTCTTTCATTCGGGATTGAGTGCTTGGTCGATCTATGCGCTGGCTTCAATTTCACTGTGTTATAGCTACCACGTCAGAAAGAATAAAGGCTTGAGTTTGGCTTCAATGATTGAAGCGGTCACTGGCTTTAAGGCAACTGGACCTGTTGGGCGCCTTGTCGATCTGATGTTCTTGTTGTGTATGTTCGGTGCTTTAACAATTTCTTTGGTGCTGACTGCGGTGACTTTTACCAATATTTTGTCGCAGCTGACAGGTATCCCCAATACCTTTATGACCAAAGTGGTGATTATTTTTGCAGTATCGATTTTATTCGCCCTGAGTTCTTATGTGGGGATGGATAAAGGCATGCAACGTCTCAGCCATATGGTGTGTTTAGGTGTGGTGTTGTTTGCGATTTATGTGCTGTGCTTTGGGCCGACCCAATTCATTATGAATAACTCGCTGATGAGCTTTGGCTTAATGGCAACCAATTTTGTCGATATGAGTTTATTTACCGACCCAATGGGCGATGGAAAGTTCACCCGTGAATGGACCGTATTTTATTGGTTATGGTGGATTTCTTATGCACCGGGTGTGGCCTTATTTGTAACGCGTGTTTCAAAGGGACGTACCATCAAAGAAGTGATTCTTGCCATGGTCATCGGTGGTAGCGTTGGTTTATGGTTCATCTTTGGGGTGTTTGAAAACTACAGTGTCTATAACTTTATTCACGGTATGGTCAATGTGCCACAAGTTTTAAGCCAACAAGGTGGTGAAGTTGCGATTAGCCAACTGCTTGGTTTATTGCCTGCTGGCAAGCTGATGATGTGGATTTTCCTTGGGATTATGGTGATTTTTCTTGCAGCACATATGGATGCTGTGGGCTATGCAGTGTCGGCAACTTGTACCCGTGGTTTACGTGAGGGGCAAGACCCATCACCAAATGCACGTTTGTTCTGGTGTGTGATGTTAACCCTTGTTCCGATTGCGATGATTTTCTCTAAAGCACCTTTGGACACCATGAAGACCGCGACCATTGTGACTGCCTTGCCATTCATTGTGATTATTTTGATACAGACCTATGGCTTGGTGAAATGGTTGATTGAGGATTATTCAAAGGTTCCATCCCATCTGATTGAGCAAATGAGTTTTAGTGAGTTGGAATCTTTAGATCAAACAGATGCAAATAAACATATGCACATTGATGTTGCAATTGAACCCACTGCGGATAAAACCAGTCAAAAGGAATTGTCATGACACAACAACCGAGCATGCACTATAGATTGAGTGAAGAAATGCAAAGTCTGGTGTATTGGAGCAGCATTTATTCACCTGCGGATAATGATATCGATTCTATTCGGGCTGCGTATGATGCGATGTGCTTACATTACACCTTACCACGTGATGGTACGGTCAATATTGAAGATAAAACTGTGCCGCAGCTCAATCATCCAGTCAATGTTCGGTTGTATTCACCATTGGGTGAAGCACCAGCGACAGGTTGGCCATGTATTTTGTATCTTCATGGTGGCGGTTGGATGGTGGGGAATCTTGATTCACATGAGTTTATCACCCGCTATTTATGTCGTGATTTAAATGTTGCTGTGCTGAGTGTGGATTATCGCTTAACACCAGAACACCATTTTCCAGCTGCATATGAAGACTGTGAAACGGTATATCACTGGCTCTATCAACATGGCCTGCAATGGAAGATTAATCCAAATCAAATTGTTTTGATGGGGGACAGTGCGGGCGGTAATTTAGCGGCTGCACTTGCAGTGCAATTACAACATACAGGTGCTCAAGCCTGTGGTCTTGCAATGATTTATCCATGTTTGAGTAGTGGTTTTGATACGGCATCTTGTCAGCAGCAAGCAGATGCACCATTACTGTCGCTAGCGGATATGCATGATTACTTGCAAGCCTATGCGCCAAATGCAAGCGACTGGCAGGACTTACGTTTATCACCACTGTTGGCACAGGATTTTTCCAATATGCCCCGTAGTTTTATTGCCGTCGCTGAGTATGACCCTCTCAGTGATGATGGGCGTATTTTTGCTGACAAGTTAAAACAGGCCAATATTGCAACCGAATTTTATCTCGGTAAAGGATTACTACATGGCAGTTTGCGTTTAGTACGTGACTGTCCTGTGGTGCAAGATTTATATCAGCGCATGCTGAATTCGTTAAAGCCAATGTTCAATTGATTTGAACATCAGCCAATTTTAAACAAACGGTCGTTAGGACAAAAAAGAGTTTAATGGAGTAAAAACATGAATGCAGTTGAAAAATTACCAGAAGATTTCTGTTCAAACCCAGACGTTGCTTGGACATTTCCCAAAGTGTTCTATACATCGTCTCAAGTTTTCGAGCGTGAAAAAGAAGAAATTTTTGCAAAAAGCTGGATTTGCGTTGCACACGGCAGTGAAGTGGCACAAGCCAATGACTATATTACCCGTAAGGTCATTGGTGAAAATATTATTGTGATTCGCGGGAAAGACAGCGTATTACGGGCTTTTTATAATGTCTGTCCGCATCGTGGGCATGAGTTGTTAAGTGGCAGTGGTAAAGCGAAGAATGTGATTACCTGTCCTTATCATGCATGGACATTTAAGCTAGACGGAAGTTTGGCGCTGGCACGTAACTGTGATCATGTTGAATCCTTTGATAAACAAAACTCAAGTATGGTGCCTGTAAAAGTTGAAGAGTATGCCGGTTTTATCTTTATCAATATGGATGAAAATGCCACTTGTGTTGAAGATCAATTGCCTGAGTTTGCACAAAAGCTCAATGAAACTTGTGCGGTCATCAAAGATTTAAAACTTGCAGCACGCTTTGTGACGGAAACACCAGCGAACTGGAAAGTGATTGTAGATAACTATATGGAATGTTATCACTGCGGGCCTGCGCATCCGGGCTTTGCTGATTCTGTTCAGGTGGATAAATATTGGCATACCACACATCAAAACTGGACCTTGCAATATGGTTATGCACGTTCTTCAGAAAAATCATTCAAGCTGGATCCATCGGTGCAAGATCCAACCTTTAGTGGTTTTTGGACATGGCCTTGCACCATGTTTAATGTGCCACCAGGCGGTAATTTTATGACTGTGATCTATGAATTTCCTGTAGATGCTGAAACGACATTACAACATTATGATATTTACTTTACCAATGAAGAACTGACTCAAGACCAAAAAGATTTGATTGAATGGTATCGTAATGTCTTCCGCCCAGAAGATTTAAATCTGGTTGAAAGTGTGCAACGTGGCTTAAAGTCACGTGGTTATCGCGGTCAAGGGCGAATCATGACGGATAAGCAACGTTCGGGGATTAGTGAACACGGCATTGCTTATTTCCAAAACCTCGTTGCGCAATATCACAAATAATCATTTAAGGGAGCCTCTCAAAATATCACTGGGGCCAAGAGCTCGATCATGTGTTATTTAGAGAAGCGCTCAAGTTAAAGGTGCGGCAAATAAAGTCGTACCTTGCTTTCAAACCATAGGATCATGACATGTCAAGTTTGCAAGGTAGTCCGCTATTTCAACAACGTGGATGGGTAAATGGTCAGTGGATCAATGCACAATCCAATGCCACTGTACCCGTCACCAACCCAGCAACAGGTGAAGAGATTGGGCTTATTCCCAATATGGGGGCAGCAGAAGCAAGCCTCGCGGTTGATGCTGCATATCAAGCCTTAGCAACGTGGAAAGCCTTAACTGCACAAAAACGCGCAGATTTATTATTGGCTTGGTATCAGTTGGTATTGGCACATGCTGACGAACTGGCTCGTATCATGACCATTGAACAAGGCAAGCCTTTGGCTGAAGCCTTAGGTGAAGTGAAATATGCTGCTTCATTTATTCAATGGTTCGCAGAAGAGGGTAAGCGAGTTTATGGTGATGTGATTCCTACCACCAATAATCAACAGCGTTTTATCATTACCAAGGAACCTGTAGGAGTGGTTGCAGCGATCACGCCTTGGAATTTCCCAATCGCTATGATTACTCGTAAGGCTGCGCCAGCTTTAGCTGCGGGTTGTACGATTGTGATTAAACCTGCCAATGAAACGCCTTATTGCGCCTTGGCCATTGCCAAACTTGCAGAAATGGCAGGGATTCCTGCTGGGGTGATCAATGTTGTAACAGGTCAGTCACAAGAAATCGGTGCGGTATTTACCAGTCATGAAAAAGTCAAAAAACTGACTTTTACTGGTTCAACACCTGTTGGTCGTTTATTGATGCAGCAATGTTCAGACACGATTAAAAAACTTGCGCTTGAACTCGGTGGAAATGCGCCATTGATTATTTTTGATGATGCGGATTTAGATAAAGCAGTACAAGGTGCAATTTTTGCCAAATTCCGTAATGCAGGGCAAACCTGTGTTTGTGCCAACCGTATTTATGTACATGACACGGTTTATCAGGCATTTACTGAGAAATTTGTGCAAGAAGTTGAAAAATTTAAGATTGGCAATGGTCTTGAAGAAAATGTACAGATAGGGCCTTTAATCAATGAAAAAGCCGTTCTTAAGGCTCAACAGTTGATTGATGATGCACGAAAAAAAGGTGCACAAGTGGCTTGTGGTGGTAAACAGCATGCACTTGGACAGACCTTCTTTGAACCAACCGTGCTTACTGATGTGGATCAAAGCATGGAAATTGTCAAAGAAGAAATCTTTGGGCCAGTGGCACCACTGATTCGATTTAGTGATGAAGCAGATGTGGTTGCCCAAGCCAATGACACCATCTTTGGTTTGGCAGCCTATGTGTATAGCGAAAGCATTTCACGGATCTGGCGTGTCGCAGAAAAACTTGAATATGGCATGGTGGGGATGAACTCAACTGCAATTTCAAATGAAGTGGTCCCGTTTGGCGGCGTGAAGCAATCAGGGGTAGGCCGTGAAGGTTCTAAGTATGGCTTAGAAGAATTCATGACCATTAAATATATGTGTTTAGGGCTATAGGATAAAGGCGTGTTGGACATTCATTGATGATCATCCAACACGCTGCCCTCCAATGAGAAAGCGCTTGAATAAGTACTTAAAAAAGCAACATGTGGTAAAGAGGATTTAGACATGGCAAGTCATTATGAAATGTTTGCATCAGTGGTCACAGGGGTAGAGCAACTTACACCATTGATCAAACGGTTTACATTTAAACGTCAGGATGGACAAAATTTTCCTCAGTTTAATGGGGGCAGTCATATCATTGTTAAAATGAATGATCAGCTTTCCAATGCCTATTCACTGATGAGCTGTGCTCAGGATCTTAGCACTTACCAAGTATGCGTACGCAAAGATGTAGAAGGTAAAGGTGGCTCGGTCTATATGCATGAGCAATGCAATGAAGGCTATGAAATTCTGATTTCAGAACCTAAAAATTTATTTCCGCTGGCTGAAAATGGCGCAAAACATATTTTAATTGCGGGTGGGATTGGGATTACGCCTTTTGTGCCGCAAATGGATGAGTTGGCTGCACGTGGGGCAGATTACGAATTGCATTATGCCTATCGTTCGCCAGAGCATGCTGCACTGCTGCAAGAGCTCAAACAAAAACATGCTGAACATATTTTTAGTTATGTCGATTCAGATGGGAAATGCCTTGACCTCGATCAATTAATTTCCGCACAGCCAAAGGGCACACACGTTTATGTCTGTGGGCCAAAGCCAATGATTGATGCGGTGATTGATCGTTGTAATTTTCATCGTTATCGAGATGAATATATTCATTGGGAACAATTTGCTTCAACCGTACCTGAAGATAGTGAAGCATTTACTGTGGTTTTGGCGAAATCCAATCAGCAAGTCGAAGTTCAAGGCAACCAGACTATTTTACAGGCGATTGAAGCACTGAATATCGATGTTGAGTGTTTGTGTCGTGAAGGGGTGTGTGGTACCTGTGAAACTGCAATTCTAGACGGTGAAGCAGAGCACTTTGATCAGTATTTGAGTGATGATGAAAAAGGCATCACAGCAATCGATGATGATCTGTGTATCTCGTGCTAAAGGCAAAAGATTGGTATTAGATTTATAAATGATTATTGGCGTAAACTGAAGTGATTTATGTTGATATATTGCAGCTTTACTTTTAACCCGAATTGACGGTTTCTAAATTAACGCCGAATGAAGTTCATTCGGCGTTAATGACTGATTATGAGTATGATTTAACAACTACAATTGAGCATCTGCGCAAAAAACCAAATACTGCTAAGTGCAAAGCATAGCCACTAAAAAGCCCACACAAATTTTAATACACTCGTATGACCTTCAGGGCGATTCTCAACATGAGTTTCTTTTAAATACTTTGCTTCAATTGACCAGTTTTTATCTTGATATTGTATTGCAGGACCAATTGCCAAAACTTGTCCACGCATCGCAATATTTTCACCCTGTTGCTTATCTGACTTGGTTTGCTTAAAAGCGTAGCCTTCAACAGCCACTTTAACCTGATCAGTAAGTTTATATCCAAGACTATAATCACCAGCAAAATATTCCCCAGATTTGTATTGGGTATCATCATTTTCAGTGTTAAAGCTATAAGAAATTTTAGTTGAAATATCTAAACCATTTTTTGGCGCATAGCTGTAAGCAAAAAATCGGTCGAACAGTATTATAGTTTTTGCCAATATTGGCGACCAAAGGCTGTTGTGCTGTGGCCTTATCATATTGACCTGTGGCGAGTACTGTTTCTATCGCAGCAATCCAGTGGTGATCTCCTTGATGCCAACCTAACATTGACCCCAACATTAAATCACCTAAGGCAGTGTTATGGTCTGACATCCCCGCTGCAGATAATCTGAGATCAACCATAGGCTGTATGGCATAGAAACCCAGTTGACCACCGAGATAGTTTTGTTCTGTCATCCAGACCAAACGGGGGATAAAGGCATTTACATCTAAATGAAAATTCGCTGGGCCATTATCAAAACTTCCGGCATGGTAATTTTGATAATAGCTTAATAGATACACGCCAGCAGGTGGTAGTGCACCCGCCATCATACCTTCGGCACCGAGGGCAAATGAGTCAGCCCCATTTTCTGTGGCACAGGCAATGCTACTGGTTAAACCGAGCATTAGTGGAATTGAAAGTTTGAACATCAATTGTTTCATAGAAAATCCTTTTCAATGATATTTATATTGCAGCTAGCTGTAGTTAAACGGATTAAGCATCACTACATTGTTGACTAAGCGGCTACTCGACGACGATCAACCTCTGTAGAGGGGACTTGATCAGCGTCTTCGACCAATTGGAAATTAAATTTGATGTGTTTAAAGGCTTTATTTAAATTGTATTGTTTAATTTTTTGCGAGATCCACATTACATCCAGCGCAAAGTAGCAATCAGTCCTCACGAGTAGCAAAGGCAAAGTCATCCCAAAGGTATTTGTCTCCTTCAATATTAAATTGGGTGGTCAGTTTGCGATAACCCGGCGCAGAGACAAAGTAGTGAACATGCGAAGGGCGGTTACCATGTCGACCCAATAAATTGAGTAAAGCTTGTGTTGTACCTTCAGGTGGACAGCCATAACCGATAGGCATGGTGGTTTGAGCGATATATTGACCTTGTGTATCGGTGAAAATACTGCGGCGTAAATTAAATGCAGACTGAGATTTATCAAAGAATGAATAGTTGCCTAAACTGTTGGCGTGCCAGATTTCTACTTTTGCATTGGGAATAATCTGTCCAGCAGTGTCAGTGACAATGCCTTCAATGATTAAGGCATCGACGTGCGCAGATTCAGAGCCATCATCCATACGAGCAAAGCCAACGGACTCAGGCGCACCTGCAACATAAAGCGGTCCTTCAATTGTTCGTGGTGTTCCACCTGTAATACCGGCTTTAGTATCTGCTTCATCTGCACGTAAATCTAAGTAATGTTCTAGCCCTTAGACCTGCTGCCAAAAGTCCCAGTTCATTGGCTTGACCTGCATCTGTCAAATATTCTAAGCCTTTTCCAAAGCTCGGTTTGAGACATATCTAAGTCTTCAATGGCTTGGAATAAATCACCAAGTAAACGAACAACGATTTGCTGAACACGCAGATTGACTTCACCTGTTGCTGTCGCGACATTCATTTGCTGAACGAGGCTATCGATTTGTTGTCTATTCATCATCATCTTCCTTTGATTGATATGAGTATTTGGCATGAGTATCTTGAGAGTGATCTGGAATCGGTGCAGATCACTCAAGCTGGTGTTGGTATATTGGATAATTTAAGGGTTCAACCACTCAGCTTTAGATGTGTCTAAAAAGTGCCGAACGTGATTGCCCATTTGCACCATCTGCCGCACTTAAAAAGCGTTCGGTATGGATGTCTTTTTCAAATAAACGGCTTTGGCATCAAGGTGGAGATGGCGGCATCAATCATCGGTGGCGGGCCACATAAATATGCTTTGTGCCCACTGCATTTATTTTCAAAATAATTGGCAACCGCTTCATGTACATAACCTGTAAACCCTGTCCATTGGTCTTCTGGCTTAGGCGCATTTAAAGCAGGGATGTATCTGAAATTTGGATATTCTTTGACAAGCTGTTCGAATTTTTCACGGTTATATAATTCAGCAACATCCCGTGCACCTTGGAACAAATAAATGATACGGGTGTCACCTTGTTCTAAAAGATCCAGAATCATCGATTGAGGGCTTGAAAGCCCTGAACCACCTGCAATGAAAATGACATTTTGCTGATCAGACTTACGCACAAAAATTGTCCATAAGGTCCTGAAAGCGCCATTTCTTCACACACTCAGTTCATCATGCACATAGCGTGTTGCAGCACCCCCTTGCACTTTACGAATATGTAATTCGATCAGATTTGCTTCGCTCGGTGTATTGGCGATTGAAAATGCCCGGGTTCCTTCAATATTGGGGAGTTGGATATTGATGTATTGGCCTGCTTGAAATTGCATTGGTCGATCAAGTTGAAGTCGGATACCTTTAATGGTCGGTGATAAATCCATTATTTCAATGACCTTGGCTTGGTAGTCTTGAACTAAATAGCCTAAGAAATCCTCGTCTTCATCCACATCCGCTTCGATGACCATGTCAGATTCTGGCTTGCAACAACAAGCCAACACTTTATTTTCTTCACGTTCAATGTCCATAAGCGCAAAAGGCGAGGCTTCACCTACATCATAAAAGCCGTCTGTGACTTGAACTTTACATGTACCGCAAGTGCCATGTCCGCATGCAAAGGGCAACCAAACACCTTGACGCAATGCTGCATCTAAAATGGTTTGATCCTCTTCAACTTGAATGATGGTTCCTGCTGGTTCAATCGTGACTTGATAGCTCATTTGTGTTCTCCTTAAACATGTGTGCCTTGGTAACCTGCTAAATCAGGCGTTACAAAGCGCAGGAGAGATTTATGATCAAAACCCAAATCTTCTAGTGACTTAGAAAAATCAGCCTGTAAAAGATTGCGGTTTAAACGGAATTCAACTTTAGACCAATCAATATGTTTAAAATCGGGATGTTGCTCAAAACCCGCTTGAATTTGCCCATCAATCAAGTCTTGTAAGCTTTGTTTTGGTGAAACCACAAAAGCATGTGCCGAACAAAATAAGGTGTGATGATCCCAACCAATAAACAACAACATGTTTTCGCCGTAATTTTGTTGTAGATCTAGTGGTTCAAATTGATATTTTTCAACAATCGCTTGTACAGTCATGGTGTATTTCCTTAAACTTTTGAATAAATCCTTGAGCGGATGCTGTCGAGTTAGACAACATCCATTGTTTATTTTTTAATTTTTGGATGAGGGTTTAAGCTGCGTTGCCTTTCCACTTTTTCCAGCGCTGTTGGTCAGGTGAACCTTCAATATCGAGATTGTCTGCACCGACATTAAAGTTGTAGTAATCCCTTAAAATACTTTCTAAATCTGGACCACCACAGTTACCCTGCAAAATTTGATGTACAGGCAGCCACGCTTGGATGTATTTCTCAGGTTCGCGTTCAAAAATGTCATGACAACCATCAGAGCAAGTGTGGTAACGTTCATCTTTGTAAATTGAATCGCGGTAGCTAAATAGCGTTGGGTCACCATCCATTTCAGTAAAGGTCATTGGAATTTGGCACACTTGGCACAATTGAGGTAAACCCGCACTATAGAAGCGTTTACCTTCAGCTTCCATTTTTCGAGCAAGTTCCCAACGTGGGCGGTAGTATTTATCAAACGTGTCAGGATATTTTTCTGAGAGCCAATCCATTTCCTCATCTGTTGGGATCCACGTATGGAAGCCTGCTGCATGACCGAAGTTATAGAAAATCCACCATGCTTGATGCGAAACATGTTCTTTCTCTTTGCTAATCACTTCACTATATTTCGGCATACGAATCCCGTAGCGACTTAAGTCTTTAAATAAAGCGCCACCTGCTTCTTCAAAATAAGTTTCCCAAGCTTCTTTCCATGACATGACTTTATTGGGCAACATGTAATCCATCATCATACCGACGATGGACAGCAGGCGAGTTCCTCGCCAGAACCATTTATCAATCCATTCTTGTACGATTGGCACGTTATCTTCGTGCTGTTCCAGTAAGATTTTTACGATTTCCAGTCCTAGCGTCATGTGGCGTGCTTCGTCTGATTGTGCACTAAAGCCAAATGTTACGGTCGCCATATCACCGTTGTAAGCTGCTCCCGACATGAAAGGAACGAACAATAAGTTAGTAAGGACATATTCAAAGGCAAAGCTGATTGCCAATAAAAACTCAAAAGGTCCCGCTGAACGTGCATCTTCAAAGAATGATTTTAGGTACAGACAAGTACCAGACACGGTCATGCATATGTGCCCAGTCTTGGAAGCCATCAAGAGAACTTGTTGTAATGGCTCATCGCATGAATCTGGGTTTGTACATGACGTAATTCATCAATGGATTGCATTTGCGAGGCGATACGTGCACCAATGCCACTGAACTGACGCCCAACATGGGCATACCCTTGGTACGCTTGATACTCAAGCGGGGTTACCGCGGTTAAAAACAATTTAATCGCGTTGACATAACGTTCATTTGAAACATTCATTTGCCCATTGTTTTGTGCAAAAGCATCAAAAATGGCATATAGCTTCTTTTCTTTTTCTGCTTGGTATTTCCAATAGTTATCCATGGTTAAACGGAAGGGGTCTTCCCCATTTTGACCAGTCGGTAATTTTGATGCCTTCAAACTCTTCATACGGAAAGGCATCTTTACGATCTGCATAGGAAAAGTCCCAATCCTAGATCACGGGTGAGTATCCGATAACGTTCTTTGGCATTGAGCTTTTTATTGTTTACCTTTGGCTTGGCTATTCATTTTGATCATCCTTTAACTTACATGCAGCTGCCTGCTACTTATGCTTTAAATCTAGGGGAAGTACGGCTAGTTCCACTTCAAGGTAAAACTGTCATCATCTTCATCAACAGTTGCCACCCAAGGTGATCATGTTGAGTTGTAGTTCTTGGATATCCCAGTTTTGCCCAAGTTTTTTTCGATACTGTTTCTGCACGTACCACCAGCTCGCCAGTGCTTTCGACCCGAATCATCGCGGGAAGATATTGAATTGTTGCTTCAGGATTGTCCTGTTCAATCGCTTCAATGATGTAGCGTGAGGTGTCATTGTCTTGCAATGCTAAATAAACTTTAGAGGTCATGATGGCAAATCCTTATGCTAGCTAAATCGAGTTAAAATGTTGCCGGTTTTTTTTGCTACGTTCAGAGATCTTATTTAGACCTGAATCAATCCCAGAATCCGTAAAGTGCGGTTTGTGCCCAAGCACTAAATGCTTGTTTAACTTGGGGTAGTAATTCCGTGATCCATGATTGAATCAGGGTTTATTGTCTTCAGATTCTGAAATAGCAGTTTTTAAAACACTGTCTGACCACTTCGCTAAATCAGTTAAACAGTCCCTTCATAAATTCAGTAAGAATGGCAATATCACGCCCGCCATTTTCAACCAGCCATTCATCCAGCTGTCCAAAAACCAGCTCTTGTAACATGCTGTCAATCAACAGATTTTGCAGAATGTAAAGTTTGAACCAGTCTTGTTCGGTTAGGCTTTGTTCACAAAGTTTACGTAAGGGTTGCCAAGTTTCATCCATTTAGCCAAGCGTGTTTGGCTTGCTGTAATGATTCACCTGTATTGCCATCGAGGATTAAGCCTAATACGTGAAATGTATTGCGCCATACCGAGACGATCCGGTGCTGCAAAAATACATGCTTGGGTGATGACGGTGCCATAACCATAGGCACTGCCTGACATCATATGTAAGTTGGCCGTTTGTTCGACATAGCGAAAAGGTAATAAACACTGGATGATTTTTTGTTTCACTTCATCACTGAGATTATTGACCAACTGACGTTTTTCAAAAAAAGCATAATGACTTTCAGCGGTATCTTGCAGACGCGCACGATGTTGCACATAAGCACCGTAATAAAATTGGCGAGGGTCTTTAAATGCATACCAATCTTGCATTTGCAAAGCCGTATGGGTTTTATCATTTAAGGTTTTGTCTGGCTTCCACAAGGGGCGATAGTGAAAGTTTGTCGAAGCTTGAATATCAAAGCTGACTTCTTGATAGCGTGTTGCGGGCTTGGCTCCAAAACGGCGTTCGATATATGCATAAGTCTGACGAATCGGTTGCAAATTGGATGTTTTAATTTCTAAAGTCATTAGCTTCTCCTTGTAGAATTAAGCCTGATCGTCTTGATCAGAATGTTGGCGAGCATGATTTAAAACAGTCGGTTCAATGCCATAACGCCATTTATCTTCCTGCGCATCGTTCCAAGCTTGTTGTTCTGCGGTCATTTCAATGACATGATTAATTTCACAAAAATGCTGGAAAGCCTGTTGGGGGAGAATCAGTTCAACAAAAAGCGTAGGATCTTGAATGGCAAAATCGAACTCGACAAATTTGGCATTCCGCTCACCAGTAATACGGATATATTTGACCAATGCGGTAGGCTGTTTAGCGTCAATCATGTGCTTATCCTTTTTATCAACATCAAAACAATTTCGATGTAGAGCTTCATGCTCATGTGCTAGGTTTGCTCTAGATATTCCAAAAGTCGTGCCAACTTTAAAATTTAATTAAAATTCAATTATTTATTATTTTTTGCTCATGAGGATATGAAGTACGACAGCATTATTTTCATCAAATAATGAACGTAAAGAGATGCTGATTTCATCAAAAGATGAAACAGTGATTTTGATGGGAAAGGTCGAGTTAATGTTTATAAAAACCAATAAAGACTTGATATTGGTTAAAATAAAAACAATATACCTTAAAGGTATGAAAATATAAGAAAAGGTAGTGAAGCTTTTGGGTCAGAATTAGGTAATATCAAGATTGCATTCACAAAGACATATAGCCAAGGATGGATATATTATGCCCCCAGCCAAAGATGTGAAGGTATATAAAAAAATACTGGAACAGAACAAAGATATTCAAGATTTACTCGATAAAATCGTTTTTGATGCTCAACACGGACAAATCTGGTTTGATGAAAATCGAATGCTGTTGATGCATACCAGTATTCTGGGCTTTTTAAGAAAAGATCTTTATCAAATGTTGGGGCTTGAACGCACTAAACGCTTTTTTATTCGTTGTGGTTACCAAGCTGGCATGCGCGATGCAGAAGTGACCTCAAAACTACGACCAAATTTAAATGAAGCAGAAGCTTTTATGGCTGGACCGCAAATGCATGGCATCCGTGGTATGGTGCAGGTTGACGTCAATGAGCTGCATTTAAGTCATGATTTAAAACAGTTTTATGCTGATTTTAACTGGCTTAATTCATTTGAGGCAGAGGTGCATTTAAGTGAATTTGGTGCTTCAGATCAACCTGCTTGTTGGATGTTATTGGGCTATGCCTGTGGCTATAGCAGCTTTGTCATGGGGCAGACCATTATCTATCAAGAGACACATTGCGTTGCTCAGGGTGATGAGCATTGTCGAATCATTGGAAAGCCGTTGAGTGAATGGGAAAATGCCGATGAGTTGATTCGCTTTATGTCACCCGATGCCGTCTCGGATGAAATCATTGCCTTACAGGCGGAACTCAATCAATTAAAGAAAAATATCTATACCGATGCTGAAAGTGATTACACCATGTTTAATGCGGTAGGAGAGTCGGTCGCCTATCGCAAAGTCTGTGATCTACTTAAAAAAGCAGCAGGGAGTAAAGTCGCAGTTTTATTACAAGGTGAAACAGGCGTTGGCAAAGAAGCATTTGCACGGGGTATTCATAATGGCAGTCAGCGCCAAGCGCAACCATTTGTGGCAGTGAATTGTGCCTGTATTCCTCCTGATCTGATTGAGTCAGAACTGTTTGGGGTGGAAAAAGGCGCATTTACTGGTGCGGTTCAATCTCGAATGGGAAAATTTGAACGTGCCCATGGCGGAACAATTTTTCTAGATGAAGTGGTTGAGCTTTCACCGCGTGCACAAGCTGCGTTATTACGTATGCTGCAAGAAGGTGAATTTGAACGGGTAGGAGATAGTCGCACCCGCCAAGTCGATGTCAGACTTGTTGCTGCGACCAATGAGGATTTAGAGCAGGCCGTTAAAGATGGAAAATTCCGTGCAGATTTATATTATCGCTTAAATATTTTTCCTGTGATTATTCCGCCTCTTTACGTGAGCGAAGAGAAGATATTCCCTTGCTGATTAATCACTTTTTGGCACGCTTTGAAAATATGTATAACAAGACCCTAAAAGGGCTCAGTGATAAAGCGAAAAACTTTATGATGAAATATGATTGGCCTGGCAATATTCGTGAACTGGAAAACTTGTTGGAAAGAGCTACCTTACTGACCGATCATCAACAGGAAATTAAATTGGACAGTTTGTTTCCACAACATAAGGATTTAGAAGCAGTGAGTGAAACTGCACAATCGCTGATCAATGTAGAGGATTTATTTAGTGAGAATTTCTCTTTAGATCAACTTGAACAAAATATTATTCGTAGCGCAATGGATAAAAGCCAACAGAATGTCTCAGAAGCTGCACGTATGCTTGGAATTAGTCGGGCAACATTGGATTACCGTTTAAAGAAAATTACGCTAGGTTAAAATCAAATAGGTCCCAATAACCATCGACCAAGAGCCATAGAAATGTGCTTGGATAGCGCTTTGATCAGCTTCAGGCCGCTAGGTTATCTGCTTATAGTTGTTGATAGTTGTCAATTTAAAACAGATGAGTTGAATGCTTGTTTCAATGAAGTCGATTTTACACTTGGATGTTGATCTCATATTTTATTTAAATTATCGGGCTTAAATAAAATACTAAAACAACTTCCCCCTAAAAGCTTGTGACTTGGAATATTCAATCCGACCTTCATGCGCGATCATAATTGCATTGACAACAGATAGACCTAAACCACTGCCACCATTCTTCTTGCCTCTGGATTCTTCAAGTCGATAAAACGCATCAAATATAAAGGGGATATGCTGATCTGCAATACCGGGTCCTTGATCTTCAATGGTTAAAACCAAACCTTCTGATTTTTTTTGGGTGCTAATCCGTAAAATCCCTGCCTGTGCATAACGAATTTCATTTTCAAATAACGCAATTAAAATCTGTTCAAGCCGTTGTCGGTCAAAAAGCAGGCTTGATCTGATAGATCGGTTTCGATGACTAATTTTGCTTGATCAAAACGGTCTTGAAGTAAGTTTACAGATTGTGTAATGACGTCAGATAGACAAACCGATTCTAGGTTAAGTCGAAGTTGTTGATTATCCGCCAGACTTAGGGTTCTTAGATCTTCGATTAAAAATGACAACTGCTCAACTTGATTGAGCAAATTTTTTAATAGGGCTTTATCTGGGGTAAATATATCGTCAAGCACGCCTTGTAAGCGACCTTGTAAGATGGTCACAGGTGTTCTTAATTCATGTGCAATTGCGGCATTCCAAATAGATGCATTGTTGACTGAGATTTCCAGTTTTTCTGCCATACGATTAAAATCATTGATCATCTTTGTGATTTCAGCGACAGAAGAGGGATTGTCCAATTGCGCTCTTACGGAAAGATTGCCCAAACTAATTTCTCTTTGCTGCAATGGCTAAAGAATTTAGCGGGGCGATAAAGCGTTGCGCTAATTTTAATCCTAAATAAACAGAAGTTAATGAACCGCATAAAGTCACCAGTAAAATCCAGATCAGATCAATCAAATTAAATGACCAATCCTCAGAATTTAACTGTTCTAGCGAGACCAATTTAAACTCGATGGCAACAAAATAAGTCAAATAGCCAAAAATCAAGGAAAAACAAGTGGTCAATAAGCTCACTTTGGCCATGGTGATAATCAGCTGGCGGCTAATTCCAATGTTATTTTTCATCATTTTGCCTTAAACGATAGCCAACACCACGGACATTGATCAGTAAGTCAGTTTGATGATGATCTTCCAGTTTTTTACGTAATTTACTGATGTGACTGTCTACAGTACGCTCTAAGGCATCACCATCAGGCAAGCAATGGTTCATTAATTCTGATCGGGTAAAAACCTTGTAGGGTGCTTGCGACATCAACGCAAGAATCTTAAATTCCGTTAAGGTAAGGTTTAACAGTGCTTTCGAATGTTCTTTGATAATGTATACACAAAGTGTTTCTGTATTAATTTCAATTGATTTAAAGCTAATGATTTGGGCTTTCGCCTGAGATGACATTGCACTTCTTCTCAATACTGCCTCAACTCTGGCAATAATTTCATTTGGATTAAATGGTTTTACCACAAAGTCATCAGCGCCGATTCTAAGTGCTGTGACTTTATCCACTTCTTGATCTAATGCGGTCAGCATAATCACAGGGGTTTGTTTGGATTGACGAATATGATTTAAAACTTCCCAACCATTTAAGATCGGCAATTTCACGTCAAGAATCACCAGATCAATCTGTTGCTGCGCATGTATTTCGATGGCTTGCTGTCCATTAAGTGCTCTAAGCACATTGAAGCCATTTTTTTTCAGATAATGCTCCACAATATCGCCGATATCATAATCATCTTCAACGACTAAAATTTGTTTACTGGCTGGATCAGACGCAAAAGAAATATTGCCCATTGCTGGATACTTTAAAATGGATACAGGCCCATCATAATTTATTTTTAGTGGCTATATCCACACAATCTCCACACTTTGGTGACGCTAAGTACACAAATATTGCCAATAATCGTCATATCTAGAACTCTGGGTGCAGATGATGCCTAAGCCTTATTTTTTTATTATTTTATTGGTTGTTTTAAGTGGGAGTGCGTTAACTGGATGTAATCGCTCAGGAAATGCTGAAGCAGAACAAGCACAGCAGGCTGCACCAGCCAAAGTCAGTATTTATACCGTTCAACAGCAAGATATTCATTTGATTGAAAACTTACCTGCACGTGTACAAGCCTATCGAATTTCAGAAATTCGCCCACAAGTTGGCGGAATTATTGAAAAGGTGCTGTTTACCCAAGGCAGTGAAGTTAAGGCTGGACAACCCTTATTTAAGATCAATTCGGAAATTCTTCAAGCAGATGTCAATAGTAATCAGGCTTTATTGGCAAAAGCACAGGCAGAAGTGGTGCGTCTAAAAACGCAACAGGAGCGATATCGACAACTGCTTCCTTCCAATGCCATTAGTAAACAGGAATTTAATAATACGGAAGCCGCTTATCAACAGGCTTTGGCCGAAGTTGCTCAAACTAAGGCAGCATTGGCACGACAAAATTTAAACTTACGCTATGCGACTGTACGCGCCCCGATTTCAGGTCAAATTGGTAAGTTGCTGGTAACCGAAGGTGCATTGGTCAGCACCAGCGATACCAATCCAATGGCTTTGGTGCATCAGTTAGATAAAGTCTATGTTGATGTTAAACAATCAATTTCTGAATATGAGCAATTGCAAGATCGTTTGAATGATGGTTCGTTATTACAACGTGGTGGTGCTGAGGTCAGCATATCCAATAGTCAGGGTAAATTGTATCCAGTGACTGGAAAGATTTTATTCTCAGATACCAGCGTAGATCCTAATACGGGTGACGTGACCATCCGTGTGGAAGTAAATAACCCCCAACGGAAATTATTGCCAGGGATGTATGTCAGAGTTGGTTTAAACAGAGCATCACAACCCAATGCCTTACTTGTACCTGAGCAAGCTGTGCAAAGAGATATTTCAGGTCAAGCACAACTGATGATTGTAAAAGCAAATCAGACTGCTGAAACACGTCCAGTGAGTTTAGGGCAGTTATATAAAGGTTTCTATGTGGTGAATAGTGGAATTAAAGCTGGTGAAAAAGTCATCGTTGAGGGGCATGATCGAATTCAACAGCCAGAACAGCCTTTAAAAATAACCCAGTGGAAGTCGCAATACACAACCGATGTTGGGACTTTACAAACGCAAAATAAGGGCAGTGATCAAAGCACTGCAGGTCAGTCTTCTCCGAATACAGGAGAAAAATTATGATATCGCAGTTCTTTATTAAACGGCCAATCTTTGCATGGGTAATTGCACTCTTTATTATTCTGTTTGGTGTCTTAAGTATTCCCAAGTTGCCGATTTCTCGTTTTCCTTCAGTTGCACCACCTTCGATTAGTATCTATGCAACTTATCCGGGAGCAACACCAGAAACCTTGAATGATAGTGTTGTTACCTTGATTGAGAGAGAGTTATCGGGAGTAAAGAATTTACTTTATTACAGCGCCACCTCTGATGCCAGTGGTCAAGCGAGTATCACTGCCACATTTAAACCGGGGACTGATCCAGAGTTGGCTCAGGTAGATGTGCAAAATAAACTAAAGTCTATCGAACCGAGATTGCCACAATCAGTTAGACAGCAAGGCCTGATTGTTGAAGCAGCATCTTCTGGATTTCTGATGATGGTCGGAATCAACTCACCAAATGATCAATTTAAAGAAATTGATTTAAGTGATTATTTGGTTCGAAATGTGGTTGAAGAATTAAAACGGGTTGAAGGGGTAGGACGTATCCAATCCTTTGGATCTGAAAAGGCCATGCGTATTTGGATAGATCCAAACAAACTGGTGTCTTATCAGCTGTCGATTAAAGATGTCACAAATGCCATTCAAGCACAAAATACGCCGATATCTCCGGGAAGTGTCGGGAGTTTGCCTGCGGTCCAAGGACAGATGATTACACTGCCATTAACGGCTGAAGGGCAGTTAAGTACAGTTGAAGAATTTCAAAATATTACTCTGCGCGCCAACCAGAGTGGCGCACAAGTCACACTGAAAGATGTTGCACGGGTGGAGCTTGGGGCGCAAACCTATAGTTTTTCTATTTTAGAAAATGGAAAGCCAGCAACCGCTTTGGCGATTCAAATGAGCCCGGGTGGGAATGCAGTCAAGACCTCTGAAGCGGTCAAAGCAAAAGTTGAGGAGTTGAGCAAGGTTTTACCAAAGGGAATGCAATATTCGATTCCTTATGATACTGCGCCGTTTGTTAAAATTTCGATTGAAAAAGTAATTATGACTTTGCTGGAAGCAATGGTGTTGGTTTTCCTTGTCATGTATTTATTTTTACATAACATTCGCTACACCTTGATCCCTTCAATTGTTGCACCGATTGCACTTCTAGGCACATTTGCGGTGATGTTGATCAGTGGTTTTTCGGTCAATGTTTTAACCATGTTTGGTATGGTTTTAGCCATCGGTATTATTGTCGATGATGCGATTGTGGTGATTGAAAATGTGGAACGCATCATGGCAACGGAAGGTTTATCACCAGTTGATGCCACCTCTAAAGCAATGCAAGAAATTACCAGTCCAATCATCGGGATAACCTTGGTACTGGTGGCGGTATTTTTACCAATGGCCTTTGCCAGTGGTTCGGTCAGGATTATTTATAGACAATTTACCGTGACCATGGCGGTATCCATTGCATTCTCAGCATTTTTAGCACTGACCTTAACCCCTGCACTTTGTGCAACCTTGTTAAAACCGATTGAAGCCGATCATCAGAAAAAGGGCTTCTTTGCGTGGTTTGATCGCTTTTTTGACCGCGTCAATAAAAAGTATGAAGCAATTTTAGTGAAATTGTTAAAACACATTTTTACTGTGATGATTGTATTTGTTGTCCTGACAGGTTTCTTATTATTTGCGTTTAAATCGATCCCAACTGCTTTTTTACCAGAAGAAGACCAAGGCTCATTTATCACCTCATTTCAATTGCCTGCAGATGCCAGTCAAGAGCGGACATTGAACATTGTAAAATCATTTGAGGAACATTTAAAAAGCAGAGAAAGTATTAAAGAAAATGTCTCTGTACTTGGGTTTGGCTTTAGTGGTTCTGGTAATAACACAGCCATTGCCTTTACAAATTTAAAAGATTTTAAAGACAGAAATACCTCCGCTGCAGATGAGGTTAACGCTGTAAATGCGGCCATGGCAGAAAGTGCAGAAGGTACGATTATGTCTGTTTTACCGCCTGCAATTGAAGAAATGGGAACAACTTCGGGCTTTACTTTACGTTTACAAGATCGCGGTAATCTTGGAATGCAAGCTTTGAATGAGGCACAAGCACAGTTGATTGGTCTTGCAGCAACCAGTAAAAAACTGGCTTATGTTTATCCAGAGGGGTTTACCACCAGGTAGTAATGTCGATTTAAAAATTGATCGGAATAAGGCAGAAGCTTTAGGTGTGAATTTTGCTGATGTGACAGACACCATTTCATCTTCAATGGGCTCAATGTATGTCAATGATTTTCCAAATCAAGGACGAATGCAGCAAGTGATTGTTCAAGTCGATGCCGATTCACGGATGAAAGTTACTGATATTCTAAATTTGAATGTGGTTAACAAGACTGGAGCACTGGTTAAACTGTCTGAGATTGTATACACCTGTGTGGACACAGTCTCCGCAGCAATACAATCGCTATAATGGACGACCATCATTGAGTATTGCAGGGGCAGGCGCAGAAGGGGTTTCTTCAGGAGTAGTGATGAAGGAAATGGAGCGATTGATTGAGCAATTACCAAAAGGAATTGGTTATGAGTGGACAGGGCAATCCTTGGAGGAAAAACAGTCAGAAGCGCAAACCAATTTCTTATTGGCATTGTCAATGTTAGTGGTCTTCCTCGTCCTTGCTGCACTCTATGAAAGCTGGTCGATTCCATTGTCGGTGATGCTGGTTGTACCTTTAGGTATGATTGGTGCAGTGGTTGCGGTATGGATCCGAGGATTCCCAATGATATTTTCTTTAAAGTGGGTTTAATTACCATCATTGGATTATCTGCAAAAAATGCCATTTTGATTGTTGAATTTGCCAAAATGCTAAAAGAAGAAGGAATGACTCTGATTGAAGCCACTGTTGCTGCTGCCAAACTTCGTTTAAGACCGATCTTGATGACATCCTTGGCTTTACCGCTGGCGTGATTCCATTGGTGATTGCTACAGGTGCAAGCTCTGAAACTCAGCATGCGATTGGTACAGGGGTTTTTGGTGGTATGGTCAGTGCGACGATACTTGCAATCTTTTTTGTGCCAGTATTTTTTGTGTTTATCCTCAGTGCTGTTGAGAAATTACGTGGCAAAGCTTTACCTGTACGTAAACTGCCTTAAGCGCTCTGCGTTAAGCTTTTAATTTTAAGTCTTGTGTTTTGTAGAGGATGAAGCATTTGTCCTCTACAATATTTCTAAGTCACTCCATCGCATTTATTATATGCATTCATTTGGATGACCTAATTTTTCTTCCTATTATTTTTATCTCGTATTGTTTTCTTTAGATATACAGGTCAGTTGTTTTAACTGCATTATTTATATAAGTTTATTTTTTACATTTAAATAAATACGTTCAGTGGCCCACTGTTTTATCGTCAAATCATACCTCCTAAACCATTCTTATTTACATTTAATTACATTTCTCATTAGGCATTTTTGCCTTCTCATTCGTCTATATAGATAAAGGCAGTGTTTTTTAAATTCACGGCAATTGACCTGATAGACGAAGCAGGAAAGGATTCATGAACAGTACAACGCAATACAATAGATTGAGCAGACAAGAAAAGCACAGGGGTTTTATCCAGCACTCAGCAAATGCGCTACATTTATTTGTGCTGTATCTAAGCCTATGTCTGCTGTAATTCTCGCTTCAAATGATAAGCAAAAATACTCTACGCTTTGTGGGGTAGTGATCAGTCATATATTGTTGTTATGGTCTTTGTCTTATTTAAAAACAGATGATTCGTATTGAATCACATTCACCTGAAAATGCGATTCAAATTCGTTTTATCAGCTTGAACAAAACCGATGTTGTACAACAAAGCAGTACAAAGCTGCAGACGGCATCAGAGCAAGCTGCAACGCAATCAAAAGCACAACCTCAATCTACAGTAGCAACAGCGGTACAACATCAACAACAGGTCAAAGTGATACATAGTACTGAGTCAAAAAAGTTGAAGATGGATCAAACAACACAACAGACAACAAAAGCACAAGAAAAAAAACTAACCGATCAACAGACGGAAAGTAAATCTGAATCAAATCGTCAGTCAACACAAACATTCACTGAAACAAAATCATCTACGAATACTGAACAGACTGCTTCAGGTCAGTCAAATGAGATAGCCAAACGTGCAGGTGGTGAAGCAGGCAAAGACAATAAAAAAGAACAAAACGCTGCCTCTACTTCTCAACCACAGCAACCGCTTCCCGTGAGTCGGGTTGATGTACTCAGCTTTGGCAAGCTTAATTACGATGATCGCGAATTGCAAAACCAGCAGCGCTTGTTGGTTCTCACCATCAAAATCAATCCACAAGGGCAGCCGATAGATGTCAGAGTAAAGCAAAGCTCAGGCATTAGTAGTTTGGATGAAAGAGCTATACAAGCTGCACAAAAGCAAAATTTAAACCACATATTGTCAATGGTGAAGCATTGGCAATCGTGGTGGATTTTCCCATTCAGCTTAAGCTTGGTCGTAATCGCTGATTGGATCATTAAACAATGAAAGGGTTTATTTAGGAGTTTTTATGAACGCATCAACAGAAAAAGTGATCAGCAGTAGTTTAATGCAACGCTTGAAACAAGAAACACTGGCAGAGCATGAACGTATGGAAATCTTGATGCAGCAATCAGGCGCGTTTGAGGAGTAAAGAGAATTATGCGCAATTCACCCTGTCGCAATATTATTTTCAGAAAGATGTTGAACATCTTTATCAAGATTCACAGGTTGAACAATTGATTCCCGATTTAGATGTGCGTGGGCGTTCCGATGCAGCTTTACAAGACTTGGCTGATTTAGGTTTAACGCCTCAGCAGCAGGGTATTGCAACAGATGAAATTAGTTTTCCACAATCTTTGGGCTGGATTTATGTTTCAGAAGGTTCAACCTTAGGCGCAGCATTTTTACTCAAAGAGGCTCAGGCTAGATTTGGCTTTAATGCTGATTTTGCTGCACGTAACTTAGCATATCCAGAGGGTCGTGGATTAGTGTGGAAGCGTTTCAAGCAAACCCTAGATGATGCAAATTTTAGTTTAGAGGAACAGCAATTGATTATTGAGGGGGCTATGCAAGGCTTTCATCGTTTTGGTGAACTTTTAGCACAATTAAAAACACTGAAATAAATAATTGATGATGGATAAAGGAAATCAAGCAATGAAGCAAACGGGGTCAGAGACCAATCTAAATACCAGTATTTCTATGTCGGAGCCGAGATTGGCGAAGTCATGGTTGGTTCGCTGGATCTGTATTGCACTGGCGGGGTTATGTCTGGTCTTAGGGACGATCGGTTTGGTGGTACCTGGTTTGCCTACGTTTGATTTTTTATTTTCTTGCGACGTTGTTTGCTGCAAAGAGGTTCGCAGCGAATGCATCAGTGGATTGTTAATAATAAAGTCATTGCTCCGAATTTTACAGCAATGGCAACTCAAACGAACTTTACCTGTAAAAGTAAAACTATTTTCTTTGGCCAGTATGAGTGTGGCTGCTGGAATTTTAATTTGGACTGTGCCTCATCCATGGGCAGTAGGAACCATTGTTTTGATGATGGTTTGTGTGCAATTGTGGATGTGGTTAAAAGCATAGATGAGGATAATCTCAGGATGGAAATCTTTGAATATTATAAAAATACTGAAGAACTTAAACGCTTGCTGTTGCAAGCAAACTTAAAAGTAACCACAACACGATTAACTGTACTGAATATTTTAAGAAATGCACAACGAGAGCTGACAGCAGCCGAAATTTTGTATAGTCCAGATTTAAAAGTGAAAAAAGTTATCTTTTGCTGGTGTCTATCAAACCCTGAAACAGCTTGTTAAAGCAGGATTGTTGGTTAAATTTAAGCTGGGCAGTGAACAAGCATTATATTCATTCAAGGGAAGTCAAACCAATATGAGAATATATTGTAAAAAAGTGTAGTCAGTTGCAACAAATTAATGATGAGGCTTTAGAGCAGCAAATTCGAGGACTTATTTTAGAACATGGTGCAAGTTCATATCATCTTGTTATAGAAAAACCCTCTTCGTCCTTATTGTAGTCATTAAAACAACATGCCAAAGGGTAGATTATTTTTATGATAAAAATATCCATAAATAATAAATCGGAATTTAAACTGAATGATAACCAAGATATTGAGGTTCAATGTGCATTAACTATTGATAATTTAACTTTATTTTTTAAGTATATTAAACGATCAAATAGAACATAAGGATGTACATGAACTAAAAAATAATCATATATACGGGGAATTTCTCTCAGGGTGTCTTGACATTTAAATGATAATTATTATCATTTAACAGACCAATCAAAGAGTTGATCCTAATTGTGAACAAAAATCCTGCATTTGTAGATCAATTGTACCGTAATCACCAATCTTGGTTGCATCAATGGCTTAGAAAAAAGTAGGCAATAGTGAGCAAGCTGCAGATTTGGTACAAGATACGTTTATTAAAATTCTGCAAACGCGTGATGAACTTTTTGGAGTAAAAGAACCTCGTGCATATCTGGTGACCATTGCTAGAAATTTAATGATTGATCAGGTGCGCCGAAAGCGCATAGAACAAGCCTATCTGAATGAATTAAGTCAGATGGAATATATGCTGGATACAATTCCTTCGCCAGAAGATCAACTTCAGGTTGTTCAAGCGATTGACCAGATTTGTCAGGCTTTGATACGCGTCTCTGAAAAAGCACAGCAAGCTTTTGTGCTACATTATTTTGAAGGTTTAACCCATAAAGAAATTGCAGAAATCATTGGTGTTTCAACCAAGATGATTCAAAAATATCTAGCAACTTGCCTTGTGCATGCTACGCACTGAAACAAGAGAAGGATTTGTTTGAGTAAATGATTGAAGAAGAGAAGAGTAAGCAACAATTAATCGAAGAAGCAGCG
The DNA here is from genome assembly GCA_023213315.1 of Euborellia annulipes. NCBI lineage: Eukaryota > Metazoa > Arthropoda > Insecta > Dermaptera > Anisolabididae > Euborellia > Euborellia annulipes. The sequence continues at coordinate 119,029 of JAKCPI010023554.1, read as the reverse complement.
GAATGGATTGTGCTGCTGAGTACCGATGATGACTTACTCAAAAGAACAGCGCAAACAGATTTTGATGCTTGGAAAAGCAAGAGTCCACAACGCCAAAAAATTGCTCAAGATATCGAGCAATATATTACTTCGATTCAAAAACTGGTACAGACTCCACAACAACAGAAAATGACCCAATCTGTCTTAAAAACAGGTTTGAATAGTGCTCGTAAGCAAAAAAATATGCGCTATGGTGGAATTTTGACGGTGATATTGTGTTGTGTAGGGGTATTTATAGTTATTTTATTTATCATCCAGTGTCATATCTAACCGCTGATATTAAAAATCATGCAGGAGAATGGAAAACCCAAACCTTAGCAGACGGTTCACAACTTAAACTCAGTGGTCAGAGTGCGGTTAATCTGGACTTCTCATCAAATCAGCGTGTTGTGGAGTTGGTTCAAGGGTGAAATATTTGTAGATGTGGCCAAAGACAAAGCCCGTCCTTTTATTGTCAAAACCCAACATGGTCAAATTGAAGCATTGGGAACTGCATTTAGTGTTCAATATCAACCAGATGCGACTGGGCTTAAAATGCTACATTCCAAAGTGAAAGTTCAGTCCTCGAAACAAGACGAAGATCAAACCAAAGCATCTTCTGTGATTGTGACAGCAGGGCAAGAAGTCATACTTGATCGAAATGGTATACAACCTATACATACTTTTAATTTATACAATGAACAGCAGAAATGGAATCAACGGCATTTGATTGTTGAGAATATGTCTTTGTCAAAAGTGCTAAATGAGTTGAATCGAAACAGACAAAGAAAAAATTATATTTAACGCTGACCAAGTTAGAGCAAATTAAGGTCAATGCTGTATTGCCTTTAGATCATACCGAAAGTGCATCGCAACTATTAAGCAGTGTGTTCCCTCAGCTAAATGTCTATCAAATCACCCCATATTTCACAGTTGTGACTTTGCAATAAACAGCATGATTTAAGCACTTGGTTTGAATCATGCTGTTTAGCTTTAAATTAGGCCTAAAATTTATATCGTTTTTTAATAATGATTGATAAATATGACATTAATAATAAACTTGGAAAAATAAAAAGATAGATAATTTAAATTTATTTTGAATAAACGGTTCCACTTTTTTCAATTCTTGAACGTCATAGTAAGTAGAAGCAAATATTAGGAATACATTTAATTTAATATATTGAATGATTCTTATTTACATTTACTGGGGCGTAAAATGAGTGAAGCTGTTTGCGGTCAAAAGCATCCAAAATATTCTTTCAAAGTGACATCATTGGCATTGGCGATTCATCTCGTTTGTGTGGGTGTAGCAACAACAGTCGCGACACAAAGCACTTATGCGCTCAGTACAGAAACGCAGTCATATCATATTCCAGCGGGTTCACTTGCCAGTGTTCTGAATACCTTTGCCGAGCAAGCGGGGACCTCGATTGCAATTGATGCAAATCCAGCTTAAAAGGTAAAAGTAGCTTAGGTTTAAGCGGACAATATAATTTAGAAAAACGGCTTTCAACATATTTTAGCAGCAACCGAGTTTACTGTGGTGAAAGTTGGAAATGGCTATATGTTGAAGCATGTGGATAAAGCTGAAATTAGACCCATTCCAGTATCAATCTCAGCCGATGATAGCTGATCAAGAAAATGTCGTACAACTTAGCCCAATGACTGTTTTTGGCACTGTCAGTCGTGATACAAAGGGGCAGAATGATGTTTATGATCAAGATATTTCTAGCGTCTATGCCAGCAAAGAGCAAATAGAACGATATAAAGGCGCTCAGCCAGCAGACTTATTCAAGGGAATGGTCGGAGTATACAGTGGTGATGCCCGAAACAGTGGTGCTTTAGATCCAAGTATCCGTGGTGTTCAAGGACCGGGCCGTTCCTGTCCTTATTGATGGGACAGAACAGGCACTCACTGTATGGCGTGGTTATAACGGTGCGAATAATCGGAGTTATATTGACCCTAATTTAATCGGTGGGTTACAAGTCATTGGAGGGGCCTTCCATCACAGCAATGTAAATACAGGTGTGGGTGGTGCGGTCGTTATTCATACTCTAGCTGTAGATGATGTTTTAAAAGGAAGGTAAAAATTTTGGTGGGGAGATAAAAGTAGAAACCAGCAGCAATGCAGTGAAACCTAGAGAACCACAACTATTAACTAGGTCAAAGCATTTACGATAATCCAAATTATCCAGCTACAGGAACGGACTGGCAAGGCAATCCAGTGTTCGAGCCTTATTATGATCCATCCTTATTTAAAGTAGCACGTCAGAATAAAGAAAATAATATTTATTCAGGCGATGATGTTGCAACACGTATTGCTTTGGCGGGACGTAGTGATAATTTTGAAGTTTTGGCTGCTTATGCTTATCGTAATAAAGGCAATCACTTTGCAGGAAAAAATGGCAGTGATTTTTATGATAAACCTGCCACAGGACGATTTAATTACGTTCCATACCTTGCCAAAGTTTACCCAGGAGGTACAGAAGTTCCCAATACATCCCTTGAAACAGAATCTTATTTGTTAAAAGCGGCGTGGAAACCTACAGATGAACAGCGTTTAGAGTTCGGTTATCGGGACAGTTCAATCATCAATGGAGAAATTTTACCTTCACGAATTGCTTGGGGTGAAGTCGTCAAAAATAAAGCAGGGGTACCACAATGGCCTTTAAGTCATATCGACTCCAAAGCCTATAATATGGAATACAAATATCAACCTCAAAACAATAATTTAGTCGATTTCTACGGCAATATTTGGCGGACTGATACCAAGAGCCATACCTATAGTTCAGGTGGATTTCCCAATGATACCAATGCAAACTTGGGTGTTTTTGTGAACAGTGCTACCGCAAACTCAGACAATACTCGCCAAGGAATGACCTTAAGTAATAAGTTTAAATTGCTGTCTAATCTGGGTTTAACTGTTGGGGGGAGTTTTCAAAAAGAAAAACTCAGTTCGGATGATATTTATAAAGACCCGAATATTAACGGAACAAATTCGGGTTATAGGATGTTACCGAGAGCAGGTCGTCGAGAAGAAAAGAATTTAATTTTAACTTTGACTATCAACCTGTCTCATGGCTGAATTTAAACGCTGGTGCAAGATATCAAAACTATTGGGCCTTTGATGATTTTCTTAATGAACGAGTCAATGCGGGTGATCCCCAGTTTAGCCTGATTAAAAAAGCCACGGCATTAAGTATGACTTATTTTACTAAACGCCCAAATATGACACCAGAACTTGAACAGCAAACACGAGAAAGTATAGAGGCTCTTGCTTTAGCGGAAGGTTGGACTGATGAGCGCAAGCAGGATCGAATTTTAAGTCGAATTTATCAGAAATCTAATAAAATTGATTACAAAATGGATAACCGTGGAAAATTAACCATTGCCAATAATCCCTTTTAAATGGGACCTTAGTACAAGGTCGGGATTATGGATATTATTCTGGTAGTGGCATTCCTAGCGGTTATGAAGATATTGATTTAACTAAAACAGGTGTGCAAAAAAGCAAAGATCATGGTTGGACACCAACAGCTTCAGCAACGGTCAATTTTAGCCCCAATAGTCGAATGTATTTACGTTATAGCGAAGCTTATAGAATGCCAAGTATGTTTGAAAGCACGATTGGGTTTTCTGGAACCTTAAGTGGTTATAAGTTACAACCAGAGCATGCATCAAATTATGAACTCGCCTATGTTCATAATCTATCTGAGTTATTTAAAAACAGTAGTTATGCAGATATTAAATTGGCTTATTACTATAACAAAACTAAGAATGCGATTGAGCGTAGTCCAACTTTGGCATTTAGCAATGTCGATAGCCTTACTACAGAAGGATTAGAACTGCAAAGTCGCTTTGACAATGGGCGTTTCTTTACTGACTTAAGTGCCAATTATCGTTTTAAAAATAAAGTTTGTGATGAAAACTCAGCGATGCTTTTAGGGGCGAGCCACCAGTTTTTATTAAATCGTTGTGTTGATGATGGATTTGTAGGGGGATATTTAGTCAGTATGGCAACCCCAAAATATTCAGTGAATTTAACACTTGGTGGACGATTCTTTGATCAAAAACTTGAAGTCGGAACTCGTGCGAGCTATCACCATAAGTATGAAAATCCTGAAACGAAAAACTATAACGATATAGAGATGAGTTATTACGCCAATACCCCTTTGGCATGGAACTCAATGACCATTGTGGATGCTTATATCAATTATCGACTTAAACAAGACACCTTATTTGAACTGGTGGGGACTAATCTCACTGACGAATTCTATATTGATCCATTAACTCGTTCGGCAATTGCAGCACCAGGTCGAACATTTAAGCTAAGCATTACCCATAAGTTTTAAGGAACTTAGAGGTAATTAACCGAATTTATTGCACACCAAATGCAATAAATGTGTGGAAAATAAGACACGTACTCCTTGATTTTACACTTGAATTTAAATATTAAAATCAGTGCAGCACATGTTTTATTTTAAATGATAATCATTAAGACTTTTATTTTTATTCTTAATGATAAAACTTTAAACTCAAATCGAGGAACTTAAAATGAAACTTCAATCTATCTCATTGGCTATTTTACTATCTGTTGGTTTAGTCGGTGTTGCACAAGCAGCTGTTGTAGGTGAATCAAGTGATATTGGTAACATTGTAGTTGGTTCTACAGGTTCACTTGGACCGACTCATCCAAACTCAGGTGTTGGTTTTGGTGTTAACACTCTTTATAACGGTGCAATTGTTGCATTCTCAGGTTTTAATGGCTATGCAGATGGCAATGGTGTTGTACGTCTAAGCCCGTACTTACCTGGGCTTCCAGCGTCTCATGCTGGGATTGGTTATGCTAACTATAAACAAGTGCCTACACAAGACGTCTGGTTTGGTGAGTGGAATGCCGAAGCCAAAGATGCCAGCGGTAAGCGTTTAGGTACGGTTGATCCAGCAACACACACTGTTTATTACAATGGTAAAGATGCGGATACCATCGTACCGTCTACAGGTACTGCAAATTATAGTGTTCAAGGTGTCAATAATTATAATGGCTCTAATTTATTGTCAGGTACTTTTACTGCTAACTTTGCAACCAAACAGTTAACGGGTTCATTGAGCGATAGTTCACGTACCTTTAATTTGGGTACTGCAACAATTAATAACGACGCAACGATTAGTGGTTCAAATGCATCTTGGACGACTAATCCGTCAGCTGGTGCAGGGACAGTTTCAGGTCAATTCTATAATAGCCAAAGCAGCTTAGCTGGAATTGCAACATTTAACAATAATGTGCATGACGTTGCTTTTGGTGGAAAAAAATAATGATTTAAATGAGAAAGGCTTACTTCGGTAAGTCTTTCTTTTTTTATTCTATCTGGTGAGTTTATAGATGAAAAAAATAGTATTGCTTGGTGCCGTATTGCAGTGTGGACAATGTGTTTATGCAGCGGATGATACCAGTATCAGGTTAAATCAGGAAATTAGCCAACAGCAATATCAAAATGATAAGAAACTACTCAAATCAGAAGACCCTAAGAACACACAAGCATTACCGAATCTGATCATACAAGGTCAAGAATATGTGGTTAAGGATGAACCCGCAGAAGTTGCATATGCACTTTACTTGGCAGTGATGCAAAAACAATGGCAAGTGGCTTTAAGCTATCTTGAAAAATATAAAAAATTTCCAAATTATGATCAGGCTTTGACTGAGTTCGCTGAGGGCGTCATGGCACGAACACAGGGGAATTTAAGTTTAGCTGAGAGTAAACTAAAACACAGTCTAGAGATTCAATCGAATAATTTAATGACTCAACTTGAACTGGCTCGTGTCTTATACTGAACAACAAAAAAATCAGCAAGGTCAACAGTTATTTCAACACATTCAATCTCAACTGGCTCTGTCTACAGATCCCGCTGCCCAAGGTATTGGTCAAACCGTAGAGATGTATCTCAAAGGGCTTAAACAACGAGATGAATGGCATGGTTCATTGGCTTTTGGTTCACGTTATGCCAGCAATATCAATAATGCTTCCGATAAATACGACATTATTACTTACTACGGTATTGATCCAGTGACCAAGGAAGTAGTGCCTGTTGAACAATTAAAGCGTGGCACACCTGATGCGATCAGTGCACAAGGTTTGGACTATGAAGCGACCTTAACTAAACGATGGTCGCTTTCTGGACAACATGGCATTGCATTGCGTGGATTATTCTATGGTCAAGTTTACCCAGAGCAGACAGATTATAATGAATTAACTTTTAACTTAAATGCGGGTTATAGTTATTACAACGAACGTAATCAAGTCTTGATTGCCCCCGTATTTGAACATAAATACTATGCCCACGACCCGCTGTATAGTGCCTATGGGCTAAGGGGTGAGTGGATGCGTTTTATCTCTAACGACAAAGCTGTCAAGTTAGAAGCTGAAATGAAGGATATAAATTATTCCCAGTATAAAGGCCAAGCTGGCTTGGAATATTCAGTCTATTCAACCTTTTGGAAAATTTTACCGAGAAACTGGACGCTATTTGGCGGACTGGATTTTGTCGACCATAACACCCAAGAGCAATATTTCACAGCTTATCAGCAACAGGGCATACGTTTAGGCCTTTCCAAAAAACTTTGACTCAGGTTTTAACGCAAATTTATTTAGTTCTTTCCGTTGGCGTCAATTTGATAAATTTACTCCAGTGTTGGAGGCTAGACGACATGATTTTGAACAAAATTATACTTTGATTCTAAGTGCACCTCGCTGGGCTTTTTATGGTTTAACACCTAATCTCACTTATCAATATAATCAAAATAACAGCAATGTAGAGTGGCTATATTCTTATGATAAACATAATGTTAGTTTAAAGCTGGAGCATCGGTTTTAAAGTGTTGTAGATGTTTTATCTCTATTTGATGAGTTGAAACCGTACAAAAGTAGTCTTCTTACTGAATTCTAATTTAGACATCTATATAGCCAAATTGAATTTCAATAAATCTAAGTTTTAAATGGTTCTAAGATATAGAGGAAATCCGTTCGATTTCCTCTATTCATTCATCATTTATTGAGCAAGAAAACTGACAGCTTCCTCAATCAAGTCTGAAATTTCTTTTGGATGTGATGCCAAAGAAGCATGACTTGCATCTAGCGAAATCACTTTTTTTGCATTTAAGCGTGCAGACATGACTTTTTGATTTTCAGGGTGGATCATTCGGTCTTGAGTCGAGATTTGATACCAAGATGGTTTCGTTTTCCATGCTGGCGTGGAAATCGTATCGCCAAAAGTGCTTGCTACTGGCGCCTTTTGGGTGACACCCATTGCAAACCCTTCATCTTTAGTTAAATCCTGACAGAAACTTTCATGGAATTTATCTGCTTTAAGCCAGAGATAACCATCACTGTCTGGTTCTAAGTTTGGTGCAGCCTCAGGTAAATGTTGTTGAGTAATGCCACCAGGGCTTTCGTTTGAGTCAGGCGCAAAAGCAGCAATATAAACCAGACCTACGACATTCGCTTGATTGCCAACTTCAGTAATTACAGCGCCACCATATGAGTGACCAACCAGAAGAACATCTCCTTTAACTTGCGCAATCATTTTTCTTGTTCGTTCAACATCTTCAGCCAGTGAGCTAAGCGGGAGTTCTACTGCACGTAATGATTCATATCCTCGGTGAGACAGCTCAGTTACCACTTTACTCCAATGAGCAGCGCCTCCCCAAAATCCGTGTACGAATATAATTGTCGGTTTATTACTCATGTGTGTCTCCTAGCTAAATGCTATTGTATTTGTTGAGCTAAATGATTGAAGACTTTCTGTATAAAGATTGGATAGATACTGAATGTAATTTTTATACTCAAAAAAGCTTCTATAAACGATTATTCATGTTTAAATTCACTTTAACAATAACAGAAACACCAATGTTTTTGCAGAAACACTTTTTAGGAATTGTGACAAAGAATGAGAGATGAATATGCTGAAAAAAGTGCTTTAACGGATCTATTCTTTGATATTTATCAGTTTGCAAAAATATCAGGTGAGATCTATGACTTCGCGCGATTTACAGATCAACAACAGTTAAGCTTTAAACAGGATTATGCATATATCCATATCGTTCAGCAGGCGACATGCAGACTTAAAGTAGCAAACACTAATCTAGATCTGGTTTTAAAAGCAGGGGATATTATTGTTCTACCTTCAGCTGGAGAACACACGATTGAATTGTTGGATGCTGAAAACCAAGCAGCCGCTGTGATTAGCTGTATTTTTAAACTTAGTGGAATTTATGGTGAAGCTATAATCGAAGGGTTACCTCGCTATATCCATGTCCCATCGCATAACGATACTGATAAAGTCGCAGAATGGGTGCCAATGACTGTTGCTGCGATAAAGCTTGAGCTTGAGCATCCTAGCCTTGGAAGTCAAGTGATGCTTTCACGTATCATTGATCTTCTATTGGTGTGGTCAATACGGTTCTGGTTGGCAAAGGCAACCATTGAACATAAAAGCTGGATTGTCGCTTTACGTGATCCCACGATTAGTAAAGCATTATCTTTGCTGCATGATCGTCCTGCTTATGCATGGGATGTAGAAAATTTGGCTCCAATCCACCCATCAATCACGTTCAAGTTTTGCTAAAAAATTTGTAGAACTGGTGGGAGTTTCACCAATTCAATATTTAAAAAAATTGGCGGATGAGACTCGCAGGTCAGTTTCTAAAAGAGACAGACAAAAAATATCTTTCAAATTGCTGAATTAGTAGGATATAGCTCACAAGCAGCATTCACTCGTGCTTTTACACAAACATATGGATGTGCACCAAAAGTATTTAGAGCGTCATTGATACAAAGTGATCAAATAAATACAAATGATCAAATTTAGTTTTTATGCTTTGAAACTTGCTTTAACACTGAATCGTACTCAGCCAAACTGATCTGGAACAGCAATAAAACTTGAAGATTTAGGCTAGATTTCAGATTTTTATTAAAGACTTGCTTAGATTGATTAATGTCATAAATGTAATTCCCAAGACCGTGAATTGTATAGTTTCGACCTCTAGAATGAAATGATATCTCAATGGGAAGAATGACATGAAAACTTTAATCAGATTAGCTGTTATTGGTCTTTGTAGTGTTTCAAGTTTAAGTTTTGCATCACATCAAAATACGCAAGAAATACGCATTGATCACTTTGGTACAGGTAGCGATGGAGATAATACGTCAGGTCTTTTATTGAAAGAGCCAATAAAACTTGTCCCTTATTCAAAGCTTGATCAAAATAAGGAGCCGAGAGTTGAACATTATGGCACAGGCAATGATGGAGACAATACTACAGGGTTATTATTAGTCGATCATGAAAAGTACTTATGCGGCAAACACATCTACTGTGCAAGTTGATACTGTACGTATAGATCATTACGGTACTGGAAATGATGGAGACAATACCACGGGCTTGCTCCTCAAAGATTAATTTACAAAAAAATAGAAGCTTGTTGATAAGTAAGATCAACAAAGATAAAAAAAATGGGTGTAATCAATACACCCATTTTCATTTAAACAAATCTCGTCTTATTTCGCAGCTTTTTCAGCTTCAATAGAAGCAATTGCAGCATCAACACCGTCAATTGAGTCAGCAGCTTTTTTAATACGTGCTAAGCGCATCAACAAGTACTTCATCAGCAGTTGCATATGAAATACGCATAAAACCGCCTAGACCAAATGCATCACCAGGAACAACTGCTACACCAGTTTCTTCTAGTAACCATTCAGAGAACTCTGTGCAAGATTTTAAGCCTTTTGCACGAATCAAGAGGACGAATGTTTGCATAGGCATAGAAAGCACCATCAGCAGGCAAACAAGAAATCCCTTGGATTTCATTCAAGCCATTTACAACTAAGTCATGACGGCGTTTGAACGCTTTAATCATTGGTTGAAGTACATCTTGAGGACCATTCAATGCAGCTTCAGCAGCAACTTGTGAAATAGAAGTTGGGTTTGAAGTTGATTGAGATTGGATTTTTTTCATTGCGCCAATGATTTTTGCTGGGCCGGCTGCATAGCCAATACGCCAACCAGTCATCGCATATGCTTTAGACACACCATTTAAAACGATAGTACGATCATATAAATCTGGAGCAACAGTTGCGATGTTGTAGAACTCATCTTCCCAACGAATTGGTTCATACATATCGTCAGATGCAACAAAAACTTGTGGATGACGACGTAATACTTCAGCTAAAGCTTCTAATTCAGCTTTGCTATAGATCATACCTGTTGGGTTAGAAGGGCTGTTTAATACAACTAAACGAGTGTTAGGCGTAATAGCTGCTTCTAATTGTTCAGGAGTAATTTTGAAACGTTGGTCTTCACCACATTTCACAATGACTGGAGTACCTTCAGCAATAATGACCATATCTGGATAGCTTACCCAGAATGGTGCTGGAATGATAACTTCATCGCCTTTGTTTAATAGAGCAAGTGCCAAGTTAAAGAAGCTTTGCTTACCACCACATGAAACCAAAATCTGATTCGCTTGATAATCAAGATTATTATCACGTTTAAATTTAGCAATAATTGCTTTTTTTAACCCAGGAGTACCATCTACAGCCGTATATTTGGTGAAACCATTATTAATCGCTTCAATTGCAGCATCTTTGATGTGTTGAGGGGTATCAAAGTCTGGTTCGCCAGCACCTAAACCAATCACGTTCTTGCCAGCAGCTTTAAGTTCAGCAGCTTTGTTGGTTACAGCAAGTGTAGGGGACGGTTTGATAGCATTGACACGATCAGAAAGACGTACGTCCACGGCAATATTCCTCTTATGGGATTAAAAAAATAAAAAGCATACTATCTTATCGCAAAAATTAAGTAATTTGCGGATGTGAACCTTTTCAGATGTAAAAAAGTTTAGTTTAGTAATCATCTTAAGCAATATTTATTCAATTGAAGCTTTTTTAGAAAGAAATGAGAAAATCATTTATAATAAGCCGCAATCGAAATTTCGAGAATGAATCATGACTGAGCAACAGCCAAAACAGAAAAAGGCTTTGGTGAAATTGCCATTCCCAATGCCGAATGATAGCAATGAAGCCGACGACGCGGTACACAACCAAGTGCGTCCAAAACCAGAGCAATACGCAGATAGAACATGGATGCCTCCACGTGGTACTCGTCGTTCTATGGGAAAACGTTAAGTTCAAAAAACAGGCAATATGCCTGTTTTTTATTGATTAAATGAAATTTCCTGATAGTAGCTTTTTTTCTTTTGATACATGTGATGGTCAGCTCGCTTTAACATGTCCTCAATTTGCTCATTGGCTTGGATTGTCGCATGCCCAATTGCAATGCTAACTGGGTGGCTTGAATAATATTGATTGTCGATATTAAAAAGCTCTTGAATGGTTTGAAGCATAATTAGAACATTCGCTTCATCTGCCCCCGGCATTAAAATTACGAACTCATCGCCACCTATTCTTGAGGCTGTATAGGGCGTATTTATAATGGTCTGATTTAAAATATTTCCGACGCGACGCAATAAGCCATCCCCAATATCATGACCAAACTGATCATTTGTTTCTTTTAATCCATTCATATCTAAGAAAATTGAAGAAACAGGCCGAATAATACTTCGGTTTAAACGATTAAGTTCCTCTGTAAAAAAAGCGCGATTATATAGTTTGGTAAGGACATCGTGTTGTCCCAGATATTCAAGATAGTTTTCTGCTTTTTTACGTGCGGTAATATCTGTAAGTGCAACCTGTACCAGCCCCCAAGTCTCTTCATAACCCGGGAAAACGGTAAATTGAAGCAATACATTTCTTATTTGCCCATCTAAGGCATAATTGATGGCTTCACGTTTATGATGAATATTACCCTGCCAAAGTTCGATAAGTTGTTCCCGAAAGGTTTCAATCATCTCTTGTGCAAAAATTTTATGTGTATTTCTCAAGAGTGTCGTTTTATCAGGTGCTTTAAATAAGTCTAAAGTTGCCTGATTAACATCTAAAATCAGAATATCTTCTATACATTGGCGGACAAATTCAGGATGAACATCTAGAAAAGTTCTAAAATCTTCAATTCCCAATAGCCTAAGTTGATCAATTCTATTTTTAATACGGCTGAAATCTTCAACCCAAAGAGAGGTGGGTGAATAAATAAACATAGACTCAGCTAGGCGGCGGTTTTTTTCTTCCTCACGAAGTGCATTCTGATAAGGCGTAATGTCTTCGGTAGTGATTAATACACGCTCAAAGGTCGATTCAGAGCCCGGTAAAATTGACCCTCTTAGCTGAACATCAATACGTTTTCCTGATAAGGTGTAATTTACAGTCGTACTTGAAAAGTGAGTTTCTACCCTTCCATAGTTCTTCAAGTTCCATGAATATGTGATTCGAACATTTCTTTTTTAAAAATAAGATTTAAATTCGAATAGAGTTCTTCGTGAGTTTTTGCTTCAAAAAGTTCTAATGTTTTTTGATTAACACGAACAATTTTAATTTTATGTGCGCATTCAATAATTAAATTTTTATTTTGACTTAAAAACTCATGGAGGTTTTCAATACCTTGATTTCTCCATAAGTCAAATTGTTGTTTAACTTCACTGAAATCTTCAATCCACATTGGAATTGGGCTAAGGTCAAAAATTGAAGAATCTAAAGTTTCCATATGTTTCTTTAAGTATTCAGTTTGCCTTAAAGTATAATGAGAAAAGCTCATATTTGAAAAGATAAAGATTTTAAATTTATTAGAATAATTAAATAGTAGTAATTGAAAATAGAATAATAAAAAAGCAGAAATTAATCTGCTTTTTGAGAATGTTATAAAATAAATTATCGATTAATAGGGTGATCAATATTTTTTTCACCACGCCATAATTTGATAAAGTCTTGCTCATCAAAATCGTAAAGTTCCATGAGGGCAACGACTGCACTCACAAAAATCATGGCACCCTCAGAGTTTCCGTGCAGGTCAAATATCTTGCCGTTGAGCTTACCTAAAATATCACTCAGCTCATGATCACGGCCTCGTCCATAACGATCCCGAGGGTAAAGCTCTTCATTTAAAACAATTAGAGCAATGGCTTTTTCGGCACTTGATAAATCTGTTTTATCTAAGGCTTCTTCAAAAGATTCACTTCCATGATTGAAGTAAAAAATAACCTCATCATTAATGAAACTTTTTACCATCTTTTGAGTTAATGTCGGAAATTGAGAAACTGCATTATCTTCAACATAAGGTTTAAAAGATTCTGGAAAGATAACGTTGTGGTGAATATCTTTAAACAGTGGTGCAATTTCAGAAACTTTATAACCCGCGATGCCACAACCTAAAGCAGTGACAAAAATATTTCATTTTAGGATGGTTTTTTGCATATATTTTGAAATCTTCAACATAGTGCTCAATTTGTGAAAGAGGCATTTGTTGAATATGTTCATTTAAGGTGGGAATTGCAAAGCTTTGACCAGCCCAGCCACGACCTACACCTTCAACTGCTCCGAAGTGTTGGCGGGCAACGCGTGCTGCACCGCTACCGTGCTGTCCAGCAAGGTTACTTCCAAATACAAAAATAGTATCTTCGGGAAGTTCGGTTACAATACTTTCATCATGATATTGGTAGGTCATGGTTATGCTTTTTATTTAATGGATAGGTCCATGTTGCAACTGATTATGGTATTGGTCAAGTGTTAAGATGCTTATTCTTTTGCATAGAATTTTCAACGCAATTTGGACTTTAAATTAAAAGAAAAATCCCCATTAATGAGGGAGACGTTAAATTCAATTTTTTAATAAAGAGAGATAACTTTGAACGAAAATCAACCTTTTGATTTGGTCACTCATTATCAGCCAGCAGGTGATCAGCCACAGGCAATTGAAAAGCTGGTCAGTGGTATCGAACATGGTTTTCGTAATCAGTTATTGCTAGGGGTAACAGGTTCGGGTAAGACCTATACCATGGCAAATGTGATCGCCCAAACACAGCGACCTACAATTGTGATGGCCCATAACAAAACTTTGGCTGCCCAGCTTTATGGTGAGTTTAAATCTTTCTTCCCCAATAATGCAGTTGAATATTTTGTAAGTTATTACGATTACTACCAGCCAGAGGCTTATGTTCCGTCTTCGGATACGTTTATTGAAAAAGATTCAGCCATTAATGATCACATTGATCAGATGCGATTATCGGCAACACGAGCTTTATTAGAACGTCGTGATGCAATTATTGTGGCATCAGTGTCTGCAATTTATGGTTTGGGTGACCCGAATGCTTATATGCAAATGTTGCTGCATGTGGTTGAGGGCGACCGAGTAAGTCGTGATGAAATCATCCGCCGATTGGTTGAAATGCAATATACGCGTAATGAACTTGAATTTTTACGTGGTACTTATCGAATTCGTGGCGAAATTATTGATATTTTCCCAGCAGAATCCGATCAACATGCAATTCGTATTGAACTATTTGATGATGAGGTCGACTCAATTCGTTGGTTTGACCCGCTAACAGGTAAAATGGTTCGTAAAGTTTCTCGGATAACGATTTATCCGAAAAGCCACTATGTGACACCAAAAGATCATTTGACCCGTGCCATCGATACAATTAAAGATGAATTACAAGATCAGCTCAAATTCTTCCGTGAACATGACAAATTGCTCGAAGCACAGCGTATTGAACAACGGACACGTTACGATTTGGAAATGATGCAACAGTTGGGCTATACCAATGGTATCGAAAACTATTCACGTCATTTGTCAGGACGTCCATCTGGTGAAGCGCCGCCGACTTTATTTGACTATATTCCAGAAGATGCTTTACTGATTATTGACGAATCACACGTTACTGTTCCGCAAATTGGAGCGATGTATAAAGGTGACCGATCACGTAAAGAAAACTTAGTGAATTATGGGTTCCGTTTACCAAGTGCGCTTGATAACCGTCCTATGAAATTTGAAGAGTGGGAGCGTATTGTACCGACGACCATTTTTGTAAGTGCAACACCTGCTAAATATGAATTAGAAAAGTCAGACCAAATCGTTGAACAGGTGGTACGTCCAACAGGTCTCATCGATCCTGAGATTGAAATTCGTCCTGTCTTAACCCAAGTAGATGATGTTCTTTCTGAAATTAATATTCGTAAAAACTTGAATGAAAGGGTATTAATTACCACTTTAACAAAGCGTATGGCAGAAGACCTGACTTCTTATTTAAAAGAATATGGCGTCAAGGTTGCTTATCTCCATTCAGATATTGATACGGTTGAACGTGTCAAAATTATTCATGAACTACGTACAGGTGTATTTGATGTTTTAGTCGGCATTAACCTACTACGTGAAGGTCTGGATATGCCTGAAGTTTCTTTGGTTGCTATTTTAGATGCAGATAAAGAGGGCTTTTTACGTTCTGAACGTTCACTTATTCAAACAATTGGTCGTGCTGCGCGTAATGTGAAAGGTAAAGCAATTTTATATGCTGACCGAATTACCGATTCTATGCAAAAAGCAATAGATGAAACTGATCGCCGTAGAGCCAAACAAATTGAGTTTAATGAGCTGCATGGTATTACGCCACGTAGTGCTGTCCGTCAGGTTATCAAAGAAATTGACTCGGGTGAGGTACTTTCAGACGACGAGATTGATGAAAAAGTACTTGAACAAGCACAAGCATTGAGTGCCGACGAAAGACATATT
Organism: Euborellia annulipes; assembly: GCA_023213315.1. Taxonomy (NCBI): domain Eukaryota; kingdom Metazoa; phylum Arthropoda; class Insecta; order Dermaptera; family Anisolabididae; genus Euborellia; species Euborellia annulipes. The sequence continues at coordinate 103,341 of JAKCPI010023554.1, read as the reverse complement.
CTTTCAGATCCAAAATTGTTTAGTAAACATATTACTAAGCTTGAAAAAGATATGTTAAAGGCCTCGAAAGATCTACAGTTCGAGCAAGCAGCGCGGATACGTGATGATATCATTCGATTAAAAGCGCAGATGTTGCAATAAACGAATACATAACGCTACATAATGTGTTTAAAAAACAAGCTACTGTAGATGTTTGAGTTCTTTTGTATTCACAACTAATCGTTGAGGGCAACAATGGCATTTCGAAATAATGTTCCGCAAGCCAGTTGGCGTTTGGGTAAAATTGCGTTGGGCGGCATCGTTTTGGCTGGTTTAGCTGTTGGAACGTATGTCTATGCTCAACCGAAACCCTTGCAAACTGTTTATAAAGTTGAACTGGACCGATATTTAGGCGTCTGGTATGAAGTTGCCCGTAAACCTGCATTTTTTCAAAAAAAATGTGCTTACAACGTATCTGCAACTTACACCTTAAATGAAAATGGCAATGTGGTTGTAGATAATCGCTGTTATGACAATAGAAAACAATTACAGCAATCTATTGGTGAAGCCTTCGTGGTCAACCCCCCATATAACACGAAATTGAAGGTGAGTTTCTTACCCGAAGCTGTGAGATGGATTCCCGTTATTCGTGGAGATTACTGGATTTTAAAAATAGATGAAGGCTATCAAACTGTTTTAGTCGGAGAACCTTCTCGTAAATATCTGTGGGTATTATCAAGAACACCTCATCCTGAACAAGAAGTGGTTGACGAATATCTAAATTATGCAAAAACCTTAGGTTTTGATATTCGCGATGTTATCCGTACAGAACATCAAGAATAACAGTAGATGTCTGATTAATAAAAAACCATGTTTTTACATGGTTTTTTCTTTTTTATAGTGGATAAATCAAGTATTGTGGTGAGTTGTTTTTATTAAAGTTTAAGAGGGTGATGATGTTTAAAGGCGTGAGCTTGTCTGTCATGGCATCTATCACTTTTGGTGTACTTTATTTTTATACTCAATTATTAAGTCAGCTGTGATAGTGAACAGACTTTTGGATGGCGGATTATTGCAACACTACCAGTTCTCACTTTGTTTATGTGGTGGAGTGGTGATTTAGGCTATATCAAAAACATCTACCAGCGTATTTTGGCTAAAGCCGTCTTTATTATTGTTGTTAATCACAACCTCTGTTTTAACTTCGGTACAGCTTTGGCTGTTTTTATGGGGGCCTATGCATGGGCGTGGCTTACAAGTATCTTTAGGCTACTTTCTATTGCCGCTTGTTCTTGTCTTGGCTGGAAGTGTGCTGTATGGCGAAAAAAATATCAAAATTTCAATGGGTCTCAATTATTCTTGCCGTCATTGGCGTAGGCCATGAGATCTGGCGTTTAGGAAGTATCGCTTGGGAAACTGCACTGGTTGCAGTTGGCTATTCTGCCTATTTTTTATTACGTAAGACCATTAAAACAGACAATTTAGGCGGTTTTTGGTGGGACTTAGTTATTATTCTACCAATTGCAATTTATTTGACCCATACAGGTTTACTTCCTTATAGCAAATTTATAGACCAACCGAGTCTTGCTTTGGTCATTGTTGGGCTTGGAATTTTAAGTGCTATTGGTTTAGGAAGCTATATTCTGGCAAGTCGCTTTTTACCATTAGTTGTGTTTGGACTTTTAGGATATTTAGAACCTGTATTACTTGCTTTAGCTTCTTTAGTTTTAGGGAGAGTATTGGCCAAGAAGAATGGTTCACTTATATTCCGATCTGGTGCGCGGTATTTGTGTTGGTTTTAGAAGGTGCAGTACACCTTTATCAGCAACGTCAAAAAGCCAAAAATTTGCAGCTCAACATCGCGAAATATCAAAAAAGATTAAAAAATGATGAGTTTGATTAGAGGCTCAGAATCTAAAAAGTAAGAAAAAGCAAAAATTTAGCTGCTTTAAACAATAAAATAATAAAAAATAATTATAGGTATTTTATGAATTTATGATGAATTTCAGGAAAATCTAATCACTAACGTCAGCTTTTGATTCATTCTTGCCAATAATTCCATTACAATTACGGGGTTTAAAAAATCACGCCTAGATATAATTAATTAGAGGACGTATCTGTGAGCAAAGACACTATCATCGCCCTGCATGCTGAACACCAAGGCCGTTGGAAAAACCGTGAAGAAATCGCGGAACGTATGATTGCATTAATCGGACAATTATACCGTGAAAAAAATATTGTCGTATCTGTTTACGGTCGCTCTTTAATTAACCGTTCTGTTATCCAAATTTTGAAAACTCACCGCCGTACACGTGTTGTAGACGTTGAGCTTTCTGTTGTAAATACATTCCCAATTTTAGAAGCTTTAGCTAAGCTTGAAAATATTGGCTCTGCAGAAGTTGATATCGGTAAACTTGCTGTTGAATATAAAGAAAAAGGCGGTGATGTTGATGCTTTTGTTGCTCAAGCAGTTGAGTCAATCAAAGGTAGCGCAACTTCTGAACAACCTAAAGATGTCGTTCTTTATGGTTTTGGTCGTATTGGCCGTATCTTGGCTCGTTTAATCATTAGCCAATCAGGTTTAGGTCGTGGTTTAAGCCTTAAAGCAATTGTTGTGCGTAAATCTTCTGATGGCGATTTAGCAAAACGTGCTTCTTTACTTCGTCGTGACTCTATTCACGGTACTTTCGCTGGTACAATCGCTGTTGATGAAGAAAACGAAGCAATCATTGCGAATGGTAACTTCATTAAAGTGATTTATGCGTCTAGTCCAAGTGAAGTTGACTATACTGAATACGGTATTTCAAACGCACTTTTAATCGACAATACTGGTAAATGGCGTGATGCTGAAGGTCTAAGCCAACACTTAAAATGCCCAGGCGTTGCACGTGTTGTATTGACTGCACCAAGTAAAGGCGAAATGAAAAACGTTGTATTTGGCGTAAACAACACAGACATCTTAGATGAAGACAAAATCATCTCTGCTGCAAGTTGTACAACAAATGCAATTACTCCAATTCTTAAAGTATTGGATGACAAATATAAAGTTCTTAATGGTCATGTTGAAACTGTTCACTCATTTACAAATGACCAGAACTTGATCGACAACTACCATAAAGCAGATCGTCGTGGCCGTGCTGCTACTTTGAACATGGTAATTACAGAAACTGGTGCAGCTAAAGCAGTTGCTAAAGCATTACCTGCATTAAAAGGTAAGTTAACTGGTAACTCTGTACGTGTTCCTACACCAAACGTATCTCTTGCTATCTTGAACTTAACGCTTGATAAAGAAATTGATCGTGAAGAAGTGAACGAATACATTCGTCAAATTTCAATTAACTCTAGCCTTCAAGGTCAAATTGGTTATACCAACTCGACTGAAGTTGTATCGAGTGACTTTATCGGTTCTCGTACTGCTGGTGTATATGACGCTCAAGCAACGATTACTTCTGGTAACCGTTTAACTGCTTATGTTTGGTACGATAACGAAGTAGGTTATAGCTGTCAGGTATTACGTATTGCTGAACAAATGTGCGGCGTAAGCTACAAGAAAATCCCAGCAGAATTGAATGCTTAAGATCATTTAACGATCTATAAAAGATTTTCACAAAAAGACCCAGTTTAGACTGGGTTTTTTTACAACCGTTACAAAATATATGCTGACTATTTTTTGTAAATAAATGAGAATATGAATTAAGGAAAAAAAGAAAATAGTAAGGGATAGGAATTGTCGCAGTTTAAACGTTTGTTGGTCGTTTTTATATTCATCATTATTGCCAATTTATGTGGTGTACTCTATTGCAATATGGGTGTTTAAGCATTTTAATATTTATATTCCATTGAAGAATCAAGCAGTTGCTATTGACTTGCAAGAACCTCTACAAGTTAAGGTTAAAGTACAAGATGCTTTAAACGTTGATGTGAAAGGGCGGGTAAATGCCAGTATTCCAATTGATGAGCAATTGAATATTCCTTTAACGCAAACTTTAACTCCGCGTGTCTATTTCGATAATATGGTTCCTATTAGTACAACAATTCCTGTTAAAGAAGTATTAAAGGTTGAGCAAAATTTACCAATTGATACGAAGGTTCAGGTTAGAGTTTTGGGGCGTGATATTACCTTGCCATTAAAAGGAACAATTCCATTAAAACTAGATGTTCCAATTGATATTAATGTTCCTCTTGAGCAAAAGGTCCATTTGAAATTTGATGCACCAGTGCGGACAGTATTAAAAGAAAATTTACATATTCCTCTAAAAGCGAGATTGGATACTAATATTCCAATTGAGGGTAATTTGAGTGTCCCTGTTAAAACAGCATTAAATGCTTCGGTTGATGTAAAGAACACATTGCCTGTGAAGATTGCAAATGGTGAGTTAAAAATTCCTCTGTCCAGTATGCGATTAAATCCGGGTAGTAGGTTCAGAAACATCGCAGACGACAACTGAGCAATAGGGTGGATGGTAATGTTTCGTTCACTCAAGAGTATGCTCATCAGTTTTATTTTAATGATGATACTTGCCGCAGTTATGTTTTGGGTATACCTCAATATTCAAGCAAACTTAGTTGTTTCGGCTCATAATGCCGATATTAGTTTACCTGACTCTTTAGAAACAAAAATTCAAGTTGGTAATACATTACAAGTTCAGTCTATTGGTAAACTTGATACAACCTTAGATATAAATCGCCAACTGACTCTACCGCTAAAAGGGAAATATTTAGCAGATATAGGTTTTGCTGTAGAAACACCTGTTACAGTCAGTGTTGACTACACAACAACTCTAAAAATTGATCAGGTCATGCCGCTTGAAACAACTACAGATCTAATTTATCAAAATAAGTTTTTGCCTAAATTTCCACTCAAACTTGATATTCCCATAAAGTTAGATGTGCCTTTTCAATTAAAGCGTAGTTATACCATTCCGATTAAAATTGTTTTTGATGGTCCTGTTTATTTTGAATTTGATGAGCCAGTAAATTTATCGGTTAAACATCAGTTTAAACCAAGTTTAGAGGTGAATGACCCTATGGAAATGGGGAATATCTCTTCATTTAATGCCATTATGTATAATTCAGTTCCAAAAACAAAAGCCAATCTTGATATGCAAATGACCTTACCTTTACGCAATGTTCATCCTTAAAAATTAAATAGGCATCCTGCATTTTATTTTGGATAAAGCCCATATTTGTGAATCTAAAATGCTTTTGATGACTTAAAGATAAAAACAGATCGTTATAAATGGGATTTGTCCCATTTTCTATTCGAGAATTTTATGAAAATATGGCAGAATAGGCGGTTTTAGAGTTTTTAGAGGATTGGCAGATGCGCTTTGTTGATGAAGCAGTCATTACCGTAGAGGCTGGCGACGGTGGCAATGGCGTAGCCAGTTTTCGCCGTGAAAAATTTGTCCCATTTGGTGGCCCAGATGGTGGTGATGGCGGACGTGGTGGAAGTATCTATATTCAAGCTGATGATGATACGAGTACGCTAGTCGATTACCGTTACACACGTAAGTTCCGTGCTGAGCGCGGGAAGAATGGTGCAGGCGCTAACTGTACCGGACGTGGTGGTGAAGATGTGGTTTTAAAAGTACCCGTTGGTACAACAATTGTTGATACAGATTCAGGCGATATTATTGGCGATTTGGTTGAAGACGGCCAAAGAATTCTGGTTGCAGGTGGTGGTGACGGTGGTTTGGGGAATACCCACTTTAAATCATCAACTAACCGTGCTCCGCGTAAATGTACGACTGGTATCAAAGGTGAGTTTCGTGAAATTCGCCTTGAATTAAAAGTATTGGCAGATGTTGGTTTGTTGGGTATGCCAAATGCTGGTAAATCAACCTTTATTCGCGCTGTAAGTGCTGCAAAACCAAAAGTGGCAGATTATCCATTTACAACCATGGTTCCAAACCTAGGTGTAGTAGATGCTGACCGTCATCGTTCATTTGTAATGGCCGATATTCCTGGGTTGATTGAAGGTGCTGCTGAAGGCGCTGGTTTGGGAATTCGTTTCCTTAAACATTTGGCCCGTACGCGTATCCTTTTACACATTATTGATGTGCAACCAATTGATGGTTCAGATCCGGCGCATAATGCAAAAGCAATTATGAACGAGTTAGCTAAGTTTTCACCGACTTTGGCTAAACTACCGATTGTTTTAGTACTGAACAAACTTGATCAGATTGCTGAAGAAAGTCGTGAAGAGTGGTGTCAGCATATTCTAGATGAACTAGAGTGGACTGGGCCTGTCTTTAAGACTTCAGGCTTATTAAGTGAAGGAACGAAAGAGGTTGTGTATTACCTCATGGATCAGCTTGAACAACAACGTGAACGCGAAGTTGAAGATCCTGAATATGCAGCAGAAGTAAGAGCTTTCCGTGAACAACTAGAAGTTGAAACACGTGAACAAACCATTGCGGCAAAAGAAGCATATCGCGCTATGCGTCGAGCACAACGTCTTGAAGGCATGTTGGGCGATGATGATGATTTTGACGATGATGAAGACGACAATGATGTAGAAGTCATCTACGTTCGTGACTAGAAAACCGAGGAAAACATGATAGAAGTGGTCGATGGGCAACGTCAGCTCAGTGAGTGTAAACGAATCGTTGTTAAAATCGGATCATCTTTACTCACAGCCAATGGGCAAGGTTTAGATTTGGATGCTATTTCGCATTGGGCGAAACAAATTGCAGATCTACACAATGCCGGACACGAAATTATTTTAGTGTCTTCTGGAGCCGTGGCTGAAGGTATGGTTCGTATGAAGTTTGCGAGTCGACCCACCGATCTACCCAGTCTACAAGCCTGTGCTGCAATTGGGCAGATGGGTTTAATTCATACTTGGTCTAGTGTGCTTGAAGAACATGGCATTCGTACTGCTCAGGTTTTACTGACACATGATGATCTGGCGGACCGCCGTCGTTATTTAAACTCATGTGATGCTTTGCAAAATTTGATTGATTGGCATGTAATTCCAGTCATTAATGAAAATGATACGGTATCTACCGATGAGATCCGCTTTGGTGATAACGATACTTTAGCTGCGATGGTTGCAGGTCAGGTTCATGCAGAATTGCTGATCATTTTAACGGATCAGCAGGGTATGTTTGACTCAGATCCACGTCATAACCCTGATGCTAAACTACTCTCTACTGTTCGTGCCATGGACGATGTTTTATTTGAAATGGCTGGCGGTGGCGGTGTACTCGGCAGAGGTGGTATGGTGACTAAGGTCCGTGCCGCACGTTTAGCTGCTAAGTCGGGTTGTCCAACGCTCATTGCGAGTGGCGAAAGTGATAATGTCTTGTCACGTGCCATGGCAGGTGAAATGCTAGGTACGTTGTTTACTACAGATAAAGACCGTATGACTGCTCATCAACAATGGCTCGCTGCTCATTTACAGACAGCAGGCCGTCTTGTAATTGATGATGGTGCTGTTGAAGCGATTAAATTGAAACATCGCAGTTTACTCCCTGTTGGGGTTAAGACTGTTGAAGGACATTTTGATCGTGGCGATGTGGTTGAATGTGTAGATAAACAAGGTAAACGTATTGCAGTGGGGCGAGTGAATTTCAGTTCGCGATCTGCTGAAATTATTAAAGGCTTAGCTTCTGATAAGGTTTATCAAGTACTTGGTGAAGCTCGTTCACTTGAAATGATTCATCGTGATCATATGGCGATTTACTAGATTATTGTAAAATTAAAAAAAGCTCGCTTTATGCGAGCTTTTTTTCTGGCGCTAAACGGGGTAGAACACGATCTTCACCCACCATATATGGATGTGTGGCGAGACTCAACATATCTAGGTCTTCTGAGCTATTACCATAAGCATAAATTTGATGGTAATGCAGTAGCTTATATTGTTGATGAATACGCAACTTCTTTTGTTCGCTACTACAATCTGGGGTGGAGTAGTAACCCGTCACCATGCCGTTTTTAATTTGTGTTTCGGTACAAATTAATTCGATATCGAGTAACTTGCAAAGTGGAGCAAGATAGACATCAATTGAAGCAGAAACCAGTACTACCCGATCACCACGTAACTGGTGGTGTTGTAACTGTGCGTAAAGTTCAGGTGAAAGTGCAGAGACTAACTCTTGTGCATATTCTTCACCTAATCTTTGCAATTCAATTGCAGAGGTATCTTTGAACATGCTGCGAAATAACTTGGCGCGCATGGCATGGGCTGGATAAAAATTAAGATAATAGGCTTGAATCCATGGCAGGATTTTTAAGCTTTGTTTAACAATGTGGCGCTTAGACAAAGCATAAAAGATGAACCCTGTAAAACTGTCTTTGCTACACAAGGTTCCATCAAAATCGAACAGGGCGAGACTTTTTATAGTCTTATTCGTTTCGCTCGTTGCATACATGATTCATATCGTCCGTTTACGCGGGTTGCATACCAATTGGTATTATAGTCACGACTTAATTTTGGCCCAGAAATAACCACTTGCGGCATAATCGCATAGATAGGTTCTTTACCTGTCTTAGCTTTATAAAGTTTAGTCAGGGCAATATAGGTTTGTGTACTTTCAAACTTTTTCTCTTTTTCTAATTTAAGATCATCACGAATTTGTCTTGGGGTAACTAATACATTATTTTTTGCAAATACAGTAATGAGTTCTTTTTCTGACTGACTTTGAGTTGGACGAGGATCACCATCTTTTGTGTAAAGAAGTAGATCACCATCAAGACTGATTTCTGTATCTGTTAGACCCTTTAGCATGCTTTGAAAAGCAGCATTACGGCTAGAATACATGCCTGAGTTATAGTCTGCAAATCGATAAATGGCTTTATCATAATTAGCTGGATAAACCATTAATCGATGTATGCCGTAATATAAACCGCCATATTCAGTATATAAGTCATCACGAAGAGCAGCAGTATTCATGCTTGAACGTTTATTGGCTTTTGCGTAGTTGATATGGACTTGCATAGAACCTAAGGTCGTAATAGGATTCATTTTCTCGCCAATATCTTGACCAACCAATTTAGCTGCACCCGTTAATGCGCTCACATGGTAATGCTTCGCCATGAAGTCGAAAATTTCTCGGTAAAGTAAGTCGAGTTCTTTTTCGGTTTTAACCTTACGCATTTGACTCATATAGTTGTTATCAGGAGAAGGCTGAGTTTTTAGCACTTCTTCAAAATAACCAGCAATTGTTCCACCAATGGTTTTGCCAAGCTTATCTTCAAATTTTTCATTTAAACGCGTACTAACTTCTTCAACTGCTTTTTGACCTAATCCCGACACTTGAGGATTGGCTACAAAGTTAGATTCCTGATCCACTACAGCCACAATACTACAGACATCTTTCTTGGTTTTAGGAATATCCAAGTCTTTCATAATGTCATCAATATCTTTAGCCCATGACTCACGGTCATGCACACGTGATGGAATTAGACGTTTAATCTGTTTGCTTTCTAGTTCGGGCTCATCATTGTTTGACCACCAAGCTTTATCACCACAAGCAGCTAAACTCATACATACGGCGGCCATACCGAATGATTTTAATAAAAAACGGGAAGACAACGGTTTGTTCATGGTGAGGAAAGCACCTGCATAAAAAGATGAGCTGATCAAGCGGATGAAGTATACTATGTTGATCATCAATTGTATGAATATATATGTATATTGGTCCCTATCAACTGTCAAATAATTTAATCGTTGCTCCTATGGCTGGGGTCACTGACCGTCCATTTAGAACACTCTGTAAATATTTTGGTGCAGGCCATGCAGTCAGTGAAATGATGACTGCCGATAAGACTTTGCAGATGAGCAAGAAAAGCCTCTACCGTGCAAATTTTGATGGGGAACTTGCTCCAATCTCTGCACAAATTGCCGGTTCTGATCCTGAGCAGTTAGCTGAGGCTGCACGTCATCAAGTGGCGAATGGCGCTCAAATTGTTGATATCAATATGGGATGTCCTGCTAAAAAAGTATGTAATAAACTCGCAGGTTCAGCTTTATTACAAGATGAAGACTTGGTGGCAAGAATTCTTGATACGGTGGTCGCTGCTGTTGATGTTCCTGTTACTTTAAAAACGCGTTTGGGCTTTTTTAAATGGTCAAGAAAATATTTTAAGGGTAGCAAAAAGGGCAGAAGAGGCTGGTATTGCAGCGTTAGCTTTACATGGTCGTACCCGTGAAGACATGTATTTAAATACAGCGCGCTATGACTTGATCAAACACGTCAAAGAATTAATCAATATTCCACTTATTGCGAACGGTGATATCGATAGCCCTGAAAAAGCAAAATATGTACTCGACTATACAGGGGCTGACGCGATTATGATTGGTCGTGCCGCGCAAGGTCGACCATGGATTTTTCGTGAAATTGCTCATTATTTAAAAACTGGAGAACACTTAGCCGCACCTAATATTGAAGAAGTGAAGCAGGTGCTACTTGGACATTTATCAGAACTTTATCAATTTTATGGTGAATATTCTGGATGCCGTATTGCCCGAAAACACATTGCTTGGTACACAAAAGGATTACGTTCAAGTAATGAGTTCCGCCAAAATATGTATAAAGTTGAAAGTACAGCTGAGCAAGCATTAGTGGTCGAAAAATATTTTAATCAGTTATTGGCTGAAGGAAATTTGATGAGTGATGTACAAGTTGAGCAAGTCAATTTATTGCAGACCCATTAAATTAAAAAGCCAGTATGATGACTGGCTTTTTAAGATTTATTCATCTTCTAACATTTCTACGACTAACTGATTAACTAAATCGGCAGCATTTAATTCTCGTATTTGTGAGACATTGCTACCTGCCCAAAAAGCACCAAAGCCATAGTCTTTATGTTTACTTGCAATCGTATTTAATTGCTTGGCTAAATCATAGGTATATGGATATGCAGGTTGAGGCGGTCGATTCGGTAAATCAATTTGTGTGTGCCAATGGTTGAGCAGACCACGGGCTGGACGACCAGAAAGACTCGCACTGATTTGTGTTACTGGTTCATTAAATAAAGCTTTACGATATTCAGTAGATGCATTGGATGATGGGCATTGAACGAAAGCGGTTCCCAGTTGAACAGCTGTAGCACCTAAACTTAACATATGTCTTGCTTGTGCACCGTTCATAATACCACCAGCAGCTACTACAGGTGGTGCGCAATGTTTCACAATAAGGTGTACTAAATCGCTCGTTTTAATCGCTGCATCAAAAGTCTTATTAAAGATTCCTCTATGTCCACCAGCTTCAATACCTTGGGCAATAATAATATCAATGCCAGCTGCTTCAATAGTTTGTGCTTCAACCAAATTGGTAGCAGAAACCATTGTTAGAATTCCGGCATCTTTTAATGCCTGAATTTGATGTGGATGGGGAATACCAAAATGAAAACTGACAGCTTTAGGTTTGGTTTCTAATACAACCTTTAAAAAGTCATCATTATCAAGAAAACTTGGATAAATGCAGTCCAAATTTTGAGGAGGTTGCTCACCAAACTTCTCAAATTGTGGGCGTAAATATTCAATCCATTGTGCTGAAATTTGAGGATTAAGTTGCTCAGGTTGATGGCAGAAAAAATTAACCTGAAAAGAACTTTCTGTAAGTGTTTGGGTTTTTAAAATCTGCTCACGGGCACTTTGAGCCGTATTTGCTCCTAGGCCTAGTGCCCCTAGTCCACCTTGATTAGAAACTTCCGCGGCAAGTTCGGGAGTAGACACACCTGCCATGGGGGCAAGAAAAATTGGATGTTTAATTTCAAGTTGTTGTAACAGGGTCATTTTATTCACCTCATTTCTTTATGTTCACCATAACGTGGAATCTGAATCAAGAGCAAATAATATTGGCTATTTAGTTTTTAAATATTTGGGGAAGTCATCTTTAAAAAATATGTTTTATAAAGGAGTAACATTAAACAATGAGCCAATCCAACTTGAAAAAGCCATTGCCAGAATCCCCCACAATGTAATACGTAAACTGCCTTTAAGTTTAGATGTGCCTGCAAAATAACTTGCAAGTGCACCTAAGATAGCTAAAGCAACAATTCCTATAACGAGAACACTTTGCATAATTAAATGTTCAGGAGTGAATAAGATGGCGAGCATTGGAAAAAAAGCGCCAAAAGTAAATGATGCAGCGGATGAAAGAGCGGCTTGAATTGGATTTGCAGCTGTATTTTCATGAATACCAATTTCATCACGGGCATGCGCACCTAAAGCATCATGTGTTGTGAGCTGTATCGCAACCTCTTTTGCTAATTCACTAGAAAGCCCTCTAGCGATATAAATTTGAGTTAACTCATCTAATTCTTTCTGAGGATATTTTTTTAATTCTTTTTCTTCAATTGCTAAATCTGATTTTTCAATATCTTCTTGAGATTTAACGGAAATATATTCTCCAGCAGCCATTGAGGTTGCACCAGAAATTAAACCAGCAATACATGTAATTAACAGAGTATGAGAAGCAGCTCCACTTGCAGCCATTCCCATAATTAAGCTAGTCACAGAAATAATTCCATCATTGGCCCCTAATACGGAAGCCCTTAACCAGCCTGAACGGTGAATAGCATGATGTTCTACATGATGTGGAAAAGCCATAATTTTTCCTTATAAATTCTTTATATATGCTATGAAATTTTACAATTTATTGATTAAAAAATATGTCATTATTATAGGGAATTTAGGGATAAGACAGAATAGATCAATAACAAAAGATGGAGACTAAATAATTCATTTTAAATACCCTTAACCTAACTTAACGATGTAAATTATTCTTTCTAATTATAATATTATTGGTGATTTCAAGAATTTGCCTTCCCTAATAATTCTAATTTACTGTAGAGGTGAAAATGAAAAATAGCAAAACAATAAATTCTATAACGCATTCAATATTAATTATGGGAGCAGTGATTTCTTGTGTAGGCATACTAAGCATTAGCTCGGCTTTTGCACAAGATCAACTAAATGCTGAATATAAGCCTGGCAATATCATTTATGATAAATGGGATAGATTTTATAAGATTGAACAATCTCAACCAGCAGAAGCTGAGAAAATATTAATCGAGCTAAGCAAGCTGACACCAACAGATATTAAAGTCTGGAAAAGCCTAACTTATTTACAAATTCGGCTTGAAAAGAGAGAAGAGGCTTTACAAAGCTTAAAACAAGCAAGAAATTTGGCTCCTCAAGATGATACCTTAAAACTACAAGAAGCTTATTTGCTTAATCAGCAAAAAAAGAATCGCGAAGCATTAGTTTTATTTAAAGAGTTAACGTCATCTTCAGATCCTGCAATTGCTGATAAAGCCAATCAGGCAGTTAAAAATTTAAGTGGTGGAGAGGTCAAAACTTATTTCCGTGATGTTTATTTTGCACCTTCATATGAGTCACGTTACGACGATGTAATTTTTCCACTCAAAGCCCGTTATGGTAAGAACTTTGATAATGGCCGAGCACAAGTATATGGCTTTTTAAACCTAAACCGTGACACTCAATCTCAAGGCGGTGTACGACCAGAAATTATTGATGAAAACGCGGTAACTTTAGGGATAGGGGCTAATTATCAACCTTGGACTTCAATCCCTGTGCGTGCATATTTAGAAGTTGGTGGAAGCTATGATTTGATTGATCGAAATAGAGATAAATTTCGTGAAAGTGTGGTCGGTGGGGTTACAGGCTATCAAGAGTGGTATTCTCAAAATAATTGTAATCATTCACTTTGCTTTAATGATTACTTCACTGATTTATATGGCAATGCAGCGACTTATTCTAGAGAAGATTATAACGTTATTGGGGATTTGCGCTTACGTACAGGCTTAAATGTCTATAAAGGTGAGAATGGAACTGTGCAGGCTTATGTGAAATTGCATGGCTTAGCCGATAGTAAAGATGAATATTACAATAATTTATTTGAATATGGCCCTGGCATTTCGTGGCAGCCTTTTAATTATCAACCTATAAAATTACGCGTTGAACGACTCTACGGCAATTACTTTAAAGATGTGCCAATAGATACGAAAGATCATTACAACAATACGCGAATAGAACTCGTATTTTATAAGGATTTCTAAAATGAAGAAAATTTTTATATCTATTGTATTTGGAACCCGTCCTGAATTAATCAAACTTGCTCCTGTTATTTTATTGGCAAAACAGGATTCACGTTTTCAAGTTGAAGTCATTTTTACTGGACAACATGATGAATTGGTCAGGGATGCGATAGATTTCTTTGGGGTTGAAATTGACCACCGCCTTAAAATCATGAATGCTGGACAAAGTCTAAATCAGTTATTAATTCATGGTTTGAGCCAAATCGAACAAGTATATACCGATGGTCAAAAAAGAGATGCAATTGTTATTCAGGGTGATACAACGACTGTTTTAGCGGCAGGTTTAGTGGCGTTTTCAATGAAAGTTCCTGTTGCGCACGTCGAAGCGGGTTTGCGTTCTTATGATCTAGATCATCCTTTTCCAGAAGAAGGAAATCGTCAGTTGGTTTCTCGTATTACTAAATGGCATTTTGCTCCGACTGAACAATCAAAAAGAAATCTACTCAATGAACGAATTTCACCAGAGCTTATTACTGTTACAGGCAATACCGTTGTTGATGCTGTGTATTTAGGACGTAAATTAATTTCTGAAAAATCAGGTTTGAAAAATCAGCTAGAACCTTATGGAATTCAATTAAAGCAAGATGATAAAGTTGTGCTTATTACGGCCCATCGCCGTGAAAATTTTGGAGATGGAATTCAAAATATTTGTAATGCAGTTGAGCATTTAGCGAATGGACATCCTAATTTACATTTTATTTGGCCAGTCCATTTAAACCCTGCCGTACATGATGTTGTCCATAATAAGTTTAAAGATCATTCCCAAATTCATCTTGTTAAACCATTAGACTACCCAAGTCTGTTGGCAGTCATAGACCGATCTACTTTTATTTTGACAGATTCGGGTGGCCTGCAAGAAGAGAGTCCATCATTTAATAAGCCAGTTTTGATCCTGCGAGACACCACAGAACGACCTGAAGTTGTTGAAGTGGGGGCAGGTGTTTTAGTCGGTACAAACCAACAAAAAATTATTGAAGAAGCTGAAAAGCTAATTAATAACCAACAGCATTATGAAAAAATGGCCCATGTAGAAAATCCATTTGGTGACGGACAAGCTGCTCAGCGTATTCTTGACCAAATTGCGCAATCTTATGAATTAGCATAATGATGAGTTAAAGATTTATTCTCACTTATGGAAGTGTTGTTGATATCACCATAAGTGAGGCGATACCACAAGCTAACAATATTGACGGACCAACGATTCATATAGTGAGGTCCATCAAAAATATAGACAGTTTTTCCTTCATATGCTTTTAGTTGAGAAATAATTTCCCAAGGATATGCGGCTCTAAATTGCCCATTCTTTTTAACTCTAAAGCCTTCTAGTACTATAATTACTTTATCTTTCCCAAGCTTTTGTTCAAGTTGGTCTAAAATATGTTTGGCTTGCTGAGGAGATCGTACACCTACGCCAACTCCGTCTTGGAAGAAAACACCGTTATGTTCTGGTAGCCAGCTTTTAACCCATAAATCATAATGTTCAGGTTCGCGTTCACCACTATAAATACTCACCCAAACTGGTACTGGAAGTTTATTTAAAACCTGACCTAAAGCACTTACTCTTAACCAAGTAGGATCTGCTTCCACTGGAAAATAATAACCTTTAGGCACCGTTTTTTGCTCTTTTATAATTTCGGCAGATTTTTCACCTAACTCAGTTACATTTGCCCGAGCTTTAGGTTCATTATATTCGCCGGCTAAGCCCAAGATTAGATTTTTAGCCCAAGGTTCTTGTTTAATTTTTTCTAAACTAATTGCTTTTTCCCATTGAGGAAAGTTCGACTCTTTCCACCATGATTTAGACTCAACAACAGACCATTGGGGAACAAATGTATTAACGCCCAAGTAGTGCCAGTTTCCCTCTGGTGGGGTCGTGTTATTGTCGGGTTGCCAGAAAATTCCTTCAATGTGAGGGGCTTGTCCTTGATGCTTGAACAACCCCGCATAAGCTATAAAACTACATATAATTAAAATAATAAAAGCAGCTATTTTAATTGGTATCTGTTTTCTCATTATTTCGTCTTAACCAGTACCACAAGAAGATAATTATTATCATAATTGCAGAGATAATCACAACTAATAAGAAGAAAGATGATTGTTGGACTAAAGGTGCTTTTTGATTTCCGACAATGAGCTTTTGTAGAATATAAATATTTCCATTTTCTGAAACCAACATTTTGGTGACATTATTTGGAATTTTATGCTGTATTTTTCCCCATAAATGCATAAAGGTTTGTGCGCCACCTTCTGAATCGGTAATAACATCGAAACGGTTGTTGTCATAACTCACAATAAAACCATTAACAGCAGCAGGTGAATAAATAATATCTTGATGCATTAAGACTTGTTGCTGGTAGATGTCTTTATTCACCCGGACATTTATTGACTGTGGCGTGCTCGGGGTATAACGGACTAGATTTAGAGGCATGGGTGCTTGTGTTAAAAGCATCTTTTTTGCAACTTGACCTAGAACAATAGCAATATTTAATGCCCCAGATTGATCATCAATTGCAATCGTCGGGGTCGTTGCTAAAGTCATGGAAATTGCAGCTACGCCATTTTTGAGTTTATGGGGGAGTTTTACAGTAGATTTAGCTGTATCAATCCAGAGTGAACCATGGGCATTGGGTAGACACTGAGAGTTGGCAATTACTGAGTTTTCAAGTTTTAAGCTGAAATTTGTTGTATTTGAAATATTTTTAGCAAAAATATTAAATTGCCTATTTACTGGATCTGAAGCAAGATCAGCCGTTTTCATGCTTCCTGCTAGTCCACCATCAATCCATGCCGTAATATTTGAACCTTGTAATAGCCCACTTTGAATACGAAGAGCAATTTGCCCTTGTAAGATATCTGTTGGTTGCCACACCGCAGGGAAGTCAAGAAATAGATTCTTTTCAGCATGGTTTAATCTAAAATCTTCAATTCCTAAGTCTGAAAGTGTTTCAATTTTTTTAAATTGGGCCCATGTCGGGTTTGAAATAGTAGTGGGGAAAATTGCACTGCTAGTATTTAATTGTTGGACATACAATGGGTTAATTAGTCCATTTATGGCAGCAGTGAGTTCTTGTTGACTGTGATAGGTAATTGATAGGGTTGCTACTCCTTCATTTGGTTTTGCAATCTGTACTAAAGCTCCACCTTTAAGTGGAGTGGATGAATGAATAACTTCAATAATAAAATTCGTTTCAGGATTTAAGTTGGTTTGCCCAGAGTCAACCCACTCAATTGGAGTTACAGAACCCCATGAGCTAGCTAATCTAGCTAACATAGAAGCTTCTATAATTTCTTTACGGTTATATTTTAAAATTCCAACAAAAGAGGTAGGTCGTCTAGCTTGCGGATTAAATAAAGCATCTGGTAAGTATTTTAGCTGATAGTCCTTTCGAATGGGTACAAAGTCGATTTGGGAATTATTGAAGTAGGTTAAGTGATCAATATCTTCAGAACAGAAAGATTCCTTTGTTCTGTTAAGTGTTGATGGTTTAGCATATTGTTGAATAATAAAATCTAATCGATGAAAACCGCTTTGACTTTTAGGAATATCAAACTTTAATTGGCCATCACCATTTAAGGTAGTGTTATAGATGAGTTTGTCATCATATTTAACCAATAAAGTTGTATCATTTTCAGTAGAGTAGTTACTTGAAAATTGAATATTTTCCCATTCTGCACCTTTCCCAATATAGAAGAAATGAGGCTCGACCGTATATTTGGTGGAGGTACTAATATCGTCTAGTTCCCAAGTATATGCATGAGCAGACATGGCTAACATTAGACTGGTGCTGGCAAGGAGCACTTGTACCGTTTGGTAAAGGTCAAAAGTCTTTTTCATTTGTTTTTCTCCTTGCTACGTTCCGTTTTGTACCATTGAAGGGAGTTACCCTGTATTTTATTTTTAAGCATGTCATATGCGGCTTTAAATACAATAAATAGAAAAATTTGTGAGTAACTTACATAAGACAAAACAGAGTAAAAATAGAGTTCTGCTTTAACTTTTTCTAAAGAAAGGGTAAACCACATTTGTGCTACATATAAGCAAAATGAAAGACCCCACAAAGTGGTAAATGGCCCCGGAACTGAAATACCTGCGATACCAAGTAAGCCCAAAGTTAAGGTGATATGGCTCCAGAATAACGCGGGTACGAAAAGTACGTAGCACATAATGTTATTCAGAATTTCAATTCCGATGGGAAAAGGTGTTCTTAACGCTACAGGTAGATATTTACGGGTCACATAAAAATTACCTTGAGTCCAACGTGAGCGTTGTTTAACAAATACGCTTAAAGAGGGTGGATCTTGTTGCCAGCCAATTGCATAGGGTACCCATTTAATTCGTTTCTGGCCGATAAAAATCCGGAAGCTCATTTCAGTGTCATCAACCAATGACTTCTCATCAAAACCGCCCAAGGTTTCTAACGCATCACGCCAAATAACATAGTTAGTACCCATGAGCGTGGATAGTTGGAAACGTTGCCAACGTCCGCCTTGAAAAATCCATTGGAAAAAGATGAACTCAATGGCAATAAAGCGAGTCAAAATACTATCTTGCCAATTACGGGTTCTTACTTTGCCATTTACAGCCACTAATTTTTTATCGGCAATGAGGGTCTGAGCTAATAACCGTACGCAATCGGGTTCGGGTGTACTGTCCGCATCATAGACAACAATGAGTTCACCTTTGGCATGGGGTAGGCCATTATTAAGTGTTCTAGATTTACCTTTGCCTCCCATTCCTTTCGGAACGTTGACAATTTTTATGCAAGGATAAATCTGCGCTAGATTTTCGGCAATTTCTAGGGTGTTATCTTTAGAGCCGTCATTAATGAGCAAAACTTCATATGCTTCGGCTGGATAATCCTGTTGAGCGATGGCGTGTAAAGTATCTTCAATTACTACGCCTTCATTATAAGCAGGAATCAGAACACTCAAAACGGGCCATTTATCTGGCACAGGTAAATTCTGCAACTCTTTTTCTGCTGTTTTTGAGTATTTCCAAGCCTGATAACTTAACCATGCCCAAAATGCTTGAGGAATCCAAATGCCTAAAAAACCAAATAGGAAGAGAATATCAATGGGAGCCATTTGATTTAACCCTCCTAATAATAGACGAGATCAGCAATAACAATAAAATCACCCCGATCACCAAAGAGATCCATGAAATATAGCTGCCGAAGGTGCCAAGAAGGTCTGGATAGGTAGTGGTTAAAATAAGATCGAGTGGAACGACGACTGTGCTTAAACCAATAAAAATATACCCAAGGAAACTAGTATTTATATGTTTAGGAGTGCTTATGTATTTAATATTATTAAATTTCCATGAAATGCCGAGTTGAGGATATCGAATATTTGTGGTCGGTAGATCGGCAGGAGGGTTAATAATAATTTCATAACCCGAAACATGACCATCAAAACTTTTAGCCGAATAGAATAAATGCTGCTTTTGTCTAATTTCTCTAGAAGGCAGAGGGAGTTCTTGTGAATTAAACTGAACAATATAGCTGCCAGCAGTTTGTGAAATTAAGTTTTCATCCCAGCCTGTTGAAACAAAAAGCAGCCATAGGCCGTAAACCAATTGCAGTCGAAAATGTAGCTTTGGCGGCAAAATATTGAGGTTGTTCTGATTTAAAAATTGCAATGGGAATTGCTCCTTGGCTCACTGCTTCTTTTAATAAGAAATAATGAGAAAAGCTAAAAACCTCATCTGGTAATATGATACCTGGCTTTATCCCTTTATGAATAAGTCCTTGAAAACTATCCGAGCTGATTTGGTCAACTGTAAAAATAGGCCACCAAGTATCCTGTGATGGGAAAAACATAGAAAGGTCATTAATATTCTGAATTTCGGTTTTTGTTTGTTCAGCTTTAATTTCACAGTGATAATATTGACGATAAAACTGCTGTAAAGTGCCATCTGGATATTGACTAGAGGCGATAATAATTCCACAAATATTAAGAAGATTAGTCATTAAGTAATCTCCTCTTCAGGTGGAATCTGAATAATTTTATATTCTACTTCAAGCCGCAAAGTCATAATTTCTTTTAGCTTTTTAATAAATTCAGGTTCTTCCTCTGTTTTTTGTTTACGAATAACAATACTGTATATCGTTTCTAGATCATCATCAGCAAACTGGAAAACAATTTCTTGTGGATGATGTTGACTCAAAATTTTAATCATTTCATTTTGAGTGGTTTTCCATACATCATCGCCTAACATTTCTTTAATTAAGATTCGGTTGAGAATTCTAATTTCAAAGACTTCATAGTCTTGTATGTGGTGATGATCAAGAAGTTTAAAGAAACTACGTTGGAAATATTTGAGGGCGCTAAGCGGGAAAATATCACGGCGATAATTTCGATCATAACTTTGTATATCCCGATATTTTTGAACATTAATTTCAATATTGTGGCGTACAGCACTAAGAAAAAGAGGAATAAGGGGAATAATAAAAAGTAAAAGGAGCTGACGTTCAATATGTGTTTGTGCTCCTAGGTCGAGTAGGAAATATACTGCCACGCCTACGAAAGCGATTAAACCAACAATTAAAGATGCACCGACTTCTAAAAAAGCACCAGAAATTAAAAGAATAAGAATAAAAATCCAGCTTCCTCTAAAGCTTACAGGCAACCACTCATATGCCACCATTCCCATAAAGAGGTGAGCTGCGATAATCCATAAGACGAGTGTTCTTCCTGGGTTCTTTTGTTGCATGCGAGCTCTGGCTACCTTTTTTGTAATGTTAATTTTTATACTTTTATAATGAACTGTGATTGTGATGCTTTATGAATTTATTGTTGTGTTTGTCCTTTTATAAATCCCTTTAGTATTATTTTTAGAGTAAAGTCACACTATAGTCAAATTTCTCGTTTTTTTTTAATTAAAAGTAAACATAAAAACTGAATTGGTTTCTACATATTCTTAAATGTTTCAATTGCCTTTATTCGGGTTTCCTTTAAATCAACAATTGGTTTTGGATAATTTAATTGAAGATTAGTTTTAGTTGAGTAGGGTTCATGAATCATTTTATTGTCTAGATGAGCTAATTCCTCCACCCATTGACGAATATAATCTCCGTTTGGATCAAATTTCTTAGATTGAGCAATAGGGTTAAAAATTCTAAAGTAAGGTACAGCATCAGTTCCAGTGGAAGCGCACCATTGCCAGCCACCATTATTGGCTGCTAAATCGCCATCGATTAAGTGCTGCATAAACCATTGTTCACCTATACGCCAGTCGATGAGTAGGTTTTTACACAAAAACATAGCGGTAATCATGCGAACTCGATTATGCATCCATCCTGTTGTTTGTAGCTGACGCATGCCTGCATCAATAATCGGTATACCTGTTTGACCAGTTTGCCACGCCACCAAATGCTCTTGATTATTTTCCCACTTAATATTTTGAGTATTTTGCTTAAAAGGAAAGTGTTTAGAGACATGTGGAAAATCAAATAAAATATGTTGATAAAATTCGCGCCAAAGCAATTCATCTAACCATGTTTGCTGGCCTTCGTTTGTCAGATGAAAGTTGCCATGTTCAGCACGAAAGAGAGCCTGTAAACATTGGCGAATAGATAAAATTCCAAGATTTAAATAAGGAGAAAGTTGGCTAGTGCCTTTTACATTTGGAAAGTCACGTTCTAATTTATAATGAGATAAATGATCTTCAATAAATAAATCGAGCTGTTCCAGAGCAAAATCTTCTCCGGTCGGCCATAAGTCTTGTTGCTCTTTAGAAATTGATGAGTCAAATAATACTTCAATTTCTTCTAAATCTAAGCTTTTTATAGTTGAAAAAGACTCTGGATAGGCATTTTGTTTCTCAGGAATTGGATAGCACTGAGGCAAACCACTTATATCCAGTTTCGAATAACAGGCTTTTTTGAATGCACTGAAAACTTGATAGGGTTGTTGCGACTGATTACGAATGGAACGTAAAGGGAAAATTGTACGGTCATGAAATAAAAAAAGTTCTTTATTCTGCTGATTTAAAGCTTGTTGTACAGTTTTATCTCTTTTCAACTCATTCACGCCTACTTCTATATTCGAGTAAACATTTTCGATATGGAGTTGATGTGTGAGTTCACAAATATAATCTGCAATATCTTTCCAGTGGGGAATGACTTGAATGATAAGTGGAATATTAAGCTGTTCTAATTCTTTTTTAATTGTTGAAGCTGAAGTAAATAGAAATTAATTTTTATAAGTGCATCATGATGTATTTTCCATTGCTCAGGCGACAATATAATTAACCCAATCGAAGGTCCTTGTTGGCAGGCATGCCATAACGCAGCATGATCCCGAACTCTCAAATCCTGACGAAACCAAATAAGCTGATTTACGTTTGACATGAGAGATACCCTTATAAAGTTGAGTGAGTTAGAGGTTTGTTGTTCAGATAGTATATAAAAATAAATACATAAAAAAAGCAAAGCCGAAGCTTTGCTCTTATCATCTTTACAGATGAATTAGTGGTGATGACCACCAGCACCGTGTACGTGACCGTGATCTAATTCTTCTTCAGAAGCTTCACGGATTTCTACGATTTCAACTTCAAAAGTTAAATCTTGACCAGCAAGTGGGAAGTTTGCATCAACAACAATGTTGTCACCTTCAACTGCTTTAACAGTAACGATCTGTACGCCGTCGTCTGTTTGAGCTTGGAATTGCATACCAGGTTGAATGTTCTCAACACCTTGGAACATTTGAGCTGGAACTTCTTGAACTAGGTCTGGGTTGTATTCGCCATAACCTTCAGCTGCTGGTACGTTAACAGTAAATTTTTCACCAACAGTTTTACCTGTTAATGCATTTTCTAAACCAGGAATGATATTGCCTGCACCGTGCAAATAGGCAAGTGGTTCACCTTGAGATTGATCAAGTGTTTCACCCTCAGCGTTTGTTAATTTGTAGTGGAATGAAACCACGTGGTTATTTGCAATAGCAGTCATGTTTTTGATCCATTCAATCAATTAAAGCGTACATCATAAAGTGAAAAATAAATTTTGTAGACTACAAAATTTGAATCTTTAACACTTTTATATAATGCGTTTTTATCTAAATAGGGATGAACTTAAAAAATTCAACTCAATATAGTTTAATTTTTGGACGTACACGTCTTGTAAGTAAATCTTTCATTGTGAGTAGTCCAGCCTGAGTGTATCCATGAATTGTTGCTTGGTGTAAACGATACAAAGATACATACATGGTTTTGGCAATATAGCCTTGCACACTTACATCGCCAAGTAATTCTCCAACGGCTTTATTACGGCTTAAAGACACGAGTGAACCTTTGTCGTTAAATCTAAACATAGGTTGTGAACGATTGTTTAATCGAGCTGCCATAGCATCGACTAAAAAGCTCGCTTGTTGGCTCGCAACCTGAGCACGTGGCCCAAGAGGAGGATGTCTTGCATCAAGTTGGCAATGCGCACAATCACCAAATGCAAATACATTTGGGTCTGAATAGGTTTGTAATGTTGCGTAGACCATGAGGCGATTAATATTATCGCGTTCAAAATCGTTAAAGTTTTCTAAAACCTTGGGTGCTTTTACACCTGCTGCCCAGACAGTAATATCACTATTTAACTGGCTACCATTACTGAAATAGATGCAATGCTCATCAATTTTTTCAACGCGATGTTTGGTTAAAATTTCGATTCCCATTTTTTCGAGCTGTTTTGCACTATGCTCAGCTGTTTTTCGCTGAGGGCAGGTAAAATGCGCTCAGAAGCCTCAATTAAGGGTAATTTTAACTTGGTTTGGATGAATCTTTTTTAAACCGTATCGATAAAAGTTTTTAGACGTTTCAATGAGTTCGGCAGCAAGTTCTACACCTGTTGCACCAGCACCCACAATCCCAATATTTAAAGTCCGCTGATTTGGCTGGTTTTGAGCTTCAATATATAGATGTAATAAATCTTGCTGAAAAATATCAGCTTGTTTTCTGCTGTCGAGGAAATGACAGTTCTCACGCACGCCTGCTGTATTAAAGTCATTTGACACCGAACCAAGCGCTAAAATAAGCGTGTCATAACTCAATTGCTGCACATCGGTGTTCTGCTCTTTAGAGACTTGAGGAGGAGTTAACTCAATTATTTTTTGATCTTTGTTAACCCCAACTAATGTTCCTAGCACAAATTCATAGTGATGTTTTTCTGCATGGGCAAAATAGTTAGTTTGTTCTTCGTGTGGATTTAAAGATCCGGCAGCAATTTCATGAAGCAAAGGTTTCCAGATATGCGTCAGGTTTTGGTCAATTAACGTAATCTTCGCTTTATGAGTTTTCCCAAAAGTTTCACCGAGTTGTGTCGCAAGCTCTAAGCCTCCAGCACCACCACCAACAATTACAATATGATGTAAGTTTTGGGTCATTTTTATCACCTAATTATTTTTCTGTAAAAAAAAGATGGCTGAATTATGCCATCTTTTTTTTATAAAATTTATTGTGCATCTGTGCACAATTTGATGTTTTTAGTGCGAATCTAGTGGATAGAGTTTTGCAGCACTGTGTTCACTTGATGAAAAAATAGAGAAAGAGACTAGAAAACCACATCATGATTTTTTGGAAAATATTGGCTTCTTCAATATGCACGTTATCTTCAATTTGAAGACTACGGATCAGCTGGTTGTTTTGGTAAATAGATACTGTTGCCAAACTCATGACTTTCATTAATGGCGCAGTGAGTTGTTTCTCATTTAATTCAATATTTACGTGTGTTTGAGTCGTTTCGAGTGGAGCAATAACTTTGGGTTGCAAATTATTATCAAGTACCTGAACGCGCTGAGTCACATTATCAAAATTATTTAAGTCAATCGGTGCTGGGTCCGCATATAAAGAAGTAGTCACAATTGTGGGTTGCTTTGTTGCGACCTTAAACATTTTTAAAGTCGATTTTACAACAGGCAGTTCGGCAAGTAATTTCTGCTCAGGAATAATGACTTCATCGCGTGTATAGGTATAAGCAAGATTCATTAATTTATCTGCAATCTCAGCACGTTTTACCGCACTCGGTGTACCTAAAACGATTACTAATAAACGTCTTTGAGCTAAGTCAGATGAAAATGAAGGGCGAGACGCCGTTAATGCCAAATTATAACCAGCTGCTTTCGTATAACCAGTTTTTAGACCATCAACAGATGGGTCATATTTCAAAGCAAGGTTAGTCGCATGGTGGAAACGTTGGTTGTAGCTAAAGCTTGGCATTTTTGAATAATGTAAATATTCAGGAGTTTGTTTAACGACAGCCTGACCTAATAAGCTTAAATCATGAGCCGTAGTGTAATGATCAGGCATCGTAATTCCAGGAGGGTTACTAAAATGAGTATCTTTCATACCCAAAGCCTGAGCTTCCTGATTCATACGTTGTACAAAGTGGGGAACATCACCCGAAATTTTTTCAGCTAAAGTCACGGCTGCATCATTCGCAGACATCACAATTAAACCTGCCAATAACTGATCAACTGAAATTTGTTCACCAGCTTTAAGATACATTTGTGATTCATCCCACTGCACCACACCGACCACTGGTGTTGCAGTAATGATTTCTTCTTTTTTTCAGCTTTCCAGCTTTAATCTCTTTTAAGGCAATATAAGCAACCATCATTTTGGTTAAAGATGCTGGTGCGCGTTGCACATGGCTATTATGCTCGGCAATAATTTGACCCGATTGAGTATCCACAATAGTCCATGCAGCGGCTTCAACACTTTCAGGTGCAATATTGAGTAGCGAGGCATTCGCTAGCGTGGTGCAGAAAATACTGAATAGGGTAAAAAGAGATAGAAAAAATTTCACGGATAACCTTAACGTTTACTGGTAAATACTGAACACAGATGCACAGCATGCTATGCCTTTTTTTATAGAAGGCTAGTGTGAATTGTTGCCAAAAAATACATCTACGCAAGACGATACAAAAAAGTGATAATCTAATGTGAAACCGTTCTTATTTTAAATTGAAAAATTTATGTTGCATTATCAAATTGAATTCGATGATTACAAACAGCACCTTGTTCACGTAACAATTCGTTTTTAGCCAATCCGAATCAGGAGCTTTGGCTGCCAACGTGGATTCCGGGTAGTTATCTAATTCGGGAGTTCTCAAAACACATTGAATCCGTTAAAGCTTATGATGAAGCTGGACGTATGTTGGATATTAAAAAAACCAGCAAAAATCGTTGGCGTTTATTTAATACAGATCATGAATTAATGACGATTGAATATGATATCTACGCATATGATTTATCTGTACGTGGCGCATATGTAGACCAGACTCGTCTATATATTAATCCAGCGTGTGTATGTTTAGCTTTGGAAGGACAAGAACAATCTGCTTGCGAGTTGGAAATTTTCTTGCCATATGAATTAAAGCATTTTCAGTTGGCGACAGGTTTAAATTCTAAGAGTTTGGTTAAAGGTCGTTTCACTTTAAAAGCTGATCATTATGATCAACTCATTGATAGTCCGTTCGAATTGGCTGATCAAACGCGCTTTAACTTCGAAACACATGGCATTGAACATGAGTTCGTGATTTCTGGTTCGCACAATACCAATATTGATCGCTTAAAAGCCGATATTGAAAAGATTTGTGCGACTGAAATAAATATGTTCGGTTCAGCGCCATTTAAAAACTATACCTTTATGACCATGGCAACAGGCAATAGTTATGGTGGATTAGAACATTGCAATAGCACAAGCCTCATTACGCCACGCGATGATTTACCAAAATCAAATGAGCCAACTGAACCTTCTAAAGATTATCAGCGCTTTTTAGGCTTATGTAGTCATGAATATTTTCATTCATGGTTAGTCAAGTTTATCCGCCCAGAAAACTTTGCAAATTATAATTTACACCAAGAAGGCTATACCTCGCTGTTATGGATATTTGAAGGCTTTACTTCATATTATGATGACTTGATTTTATTGCGCAGCGGTGTGATTTCGCAAAAGTCTTATTTGGATTTATTAAAATCACAAATTGATCGCTATTTACAAAATCCAGGCCGCTTTATCCAGTCTGTTTCTGAATCAAGTTTTGATGCTTGGATTAAATTTTATCGTCAAGATGAAAACTCAAATAATGCGGGTACCAGTTACTACAACAAGGGTTCATTGGTTGCGCTGTGTCTAGATTTAGGTTTACGTTTACGTGGTTCTAGCCTTGATGCTTTAATGCGCCGTTTATATGAAAATACTCAAAATGGTCTTCAAGTAAATGAGCGAACCATTTTTGACTTATGTAAAGAGCTGACTGGCGATAGCTGGATTGAACAAATCAATCACTTGATTAACACAACCGACGAATTGCCACTTGATCAGTTACTGCCAGAGTTTGGCTTAAGCTACAGAGTTAAAACTGACAAATCTTTGCCATTGGGCTTGAAACTTGTTGATAAGCCAGAAGGTGTGCTTGTGCAAAGTGCTCGCCGTGAGGGTGCTGGAGCAAAAGCAGGTATTTCTGCTCTTGATGTGATTATTGCAATTGATGGTTTAAAAGCGTCCACTAAGCTTATCGAGAAGTATGCAAAACAGGGTGGCTCTTATACTGTATTTGCTTTCCGTCGTGATGAGTTAATATCTTTTGAAGTTGATTGCGCTACATCTGATTTAACCGAAGTTGAACTTGTGGTTGAAGATCAAGCTAAAACTGAAAAATGGTTAAAAGCTTAGATTAAAGCTAAATAGTTTATAAAAAACCGATGTTTTGCACATCGGTTTTTACTTTTAAGTACGTTCAAATGGTGAAATCCGTTTTACCTTTGAGTTTATTTTGAATGAAAAGTATAATAATTGTCAGAACACTGAAAGATATCTCATGTAATTTAATGATGTTTAATGCCTGAAAAGTGATCGGAATGTGTATATTACAATGACTTAGATATCAGAAAATTATCTATATATTTGAATTATGTATTATTTCGCTACGAAATGTCGTTATCACTGGATATTTCGTTGACTGAAAGGCAATGAGAGTCGATACTCTCAGGGTTTTATTTAAGTATATCGGTTCGTAGGCACTGGGCCAAAAGCTCGGTCCTCAACACTCAATCAAACGGAAGGGGCTATATATGGCTGGTGAAAAGTCAACTATTATTTACACACTGACTGACGAGGCGCCACTATTGGCGACCTATTCGCTACTGCCGATCATTGAGACCTTTACTAAGCCAGCTGGCATCGAGATTATTAAAAGTGACATCTCTGTAGCTGCACGTGTGCTCGCAGAATTCGCTGAATACCTAAGTGAAGAGCAAAAGGTAACTGACAACCTTGCAGAGCTAGGTCGTCTTACACAAGATCCAGATACTAATATTATCAAACTCCCGAATATCAGTGCGTCTGTTGCGCAATTAACTGCATGTATCAAAGAGCTTCAATCAAAAGGTTATGCAATTCCTGATTATCCGGAAAATCCTGCAAACGAAGAAGAAAAATCAATCAAAGCTCGTTATGGTAAGTGCCTTGGTTCAGCAGTAAACCCTGTCCTTCGTGAAGGTAACTCTGACCGTCGTGCTCCAGCAGCAGTTAAAAATTACGCAAAAAAAACACCCTCATTCAATGAGCGAGTGGAAACAGTGGTCACAAACTCATGTTTCACATATGGAAGAAGGTGACTTCTACCATGGTGAAAAATCAATGACACTTGATCGCGCACGTAATGTGAAAATGGAACTTATCACGAACAGTGGTAAGAGCATTGTTCTTAAGCCAAAAGTTGCGCTTCAAGACGGCGAAATCATTGACTCAATGTTCATGAGCAAGAAAGCACTTTGTGATTTCTATGAAAAAGAACTTGATGACTGTAAAGAAGCGGGTATTTTGTTCTCTTTACACGTAAAAGCGACAATGATGAAAGTTTCACACCCGATCGTTTTCGGTCACTGTGTGAAAATCTATTACAAAGAAGCTTTTGAAAAACACGGTAAGTTATTTGACGAATTAGGTATTAACGTCAATAACGGTATGGCTGGGTTGTACGAGAAAATCGAAACTCTTCCAACGTCATTACGTGAAGAAATCATTGAAGATTTACATGCTTGTCAAGAACACCGTCCTGCACTTGCTATGGTTGACTCAGCAAAAGGCATCACAAACTTCCACTCACCAAACGACATCATCGTTGATGCTTCAATGCCAGCTATGATCCGTGCGGGTGGTAAAATGTGGGGTGCTGATGGTAAGCAATATGATGCTAAAGCTGTTATGCCAGAATCAACATTTGCCCGTATTTACCAAGAAATGATCAATTTCTGTAAATGGCATGGTAATTTTGACCCAAAAACTATGGGTACAGTACCTAACGTTGGCTTGATGGCACAAAAAGCTGAAGAATACGGTTCTCACGATAAAACTTTTGAAATTCCAGAAGCTGGTATTGCAAATATTACCGACCTTGAAACTGGTGAAGTTTTATTAACTCAAAACGTTGAGGAAGGTGATATCTGGCGTATGTGTCAGGTTAAAGATGCACCGATTCGTGATTGGGTTAAACTTGCTGTGACTCGTGCACGTAACTCAGGCATGCCTGCGATTTTCTGGCTTGACCCGTACCGTCCACACGAAAATGAATTGATCAAGAAAGTACAAACGTATTTAAAAGATTATGACACGACTGGCCTTGATATTGAGATCATGTCGCAAGTTCGTGCAATGCGTTACACACTTGAACGTGTAGTACGTGGTCTAGATACTATTTCTGTGACTGGTAACATCTTACGTGACTACTTAACAGACTTGTTCCCAATTATGGAACTTGGTACTTCTGCGAAAATGTTGTCTATCGTTCCGCTTATGGCGGGTGGTGGTATGTACGAGACTGGTGCGGGTGGTTCAGCGCCGAAACACGTACAACAACTTGTTGAAGAAAACCATTTACGCTGGGATTCGCTTGGTGAGTTCCTTGCCCTAGCTGCTTCTTTGGAAGAGATGGGTATTAAAGAAAATAATGCTCGTGCTAAGTTACTTGCTAAGACTCTTGATGAAGCGACTGACAAATTGCTTGATAATGGTAAGTCTCCATCACGCCGTACCGGTGAGATTGACAACCGTGGTAGCCATTTCTACTTGTCACTTTACTGGGCTGAAGCACTTGCTGCACAGAACGAAGATGCTGAGTTAAAAGCTAAATTTGCTTCACTTGCAAAAACTTTAGCTCAAGACGAACCGAAGATTGTTGCTGAACTTGCTCAAGTACAAGGTAAACCAGCTGACATCGGTGGTTACTATGCAATTGATAAAGCAAAGGTAGATGCTGTAATGCGTCCAAGTGCTACATTCAATGCAGTTCTTGCAACTGTTAATGCTTAATTACTAATTCGTTAGTAAATAAGCTTAAGGGCCGGTGCATATGCACCGGCTTTTTTTATTTTTAGTTAAAAATAAAAGCCCAATAAATTCATTGGGACAAAAAGCCCACCTAGGTGAGCTTTGAAAGCTTAAATCTTATCGATCATTGCGGCCACGACCACGGGGTGCTTTAGCATTTGGACGAGTTGTACCATTGGTCTTGCGACGTGGTTTTTCACCATCATCCATCTGCCAAATACGTTTTGTACCAGACTTCTTCGTAGAACCGTCTTTATTCTTACGAACCATTGGCTTGCCGCCAGTGCCGCCTGGTTTTTTCACATATGAACGTGAACGATAAGGTTCTTCAGCAGGCACATCTTTGAAAATCAGGGTAAAGCAAAGGCTCAATTTCTTTAACATCCCCAGGTTTTAAGCCCAGTTGAACTAAATCAATTGAACCAATTTTGGTACGAATTAAACGTAAAGTTGGAAAACCTACCGCAGAAGTCATACGACGTACTTGACGGTTACGGCCTTCACAAATTGAAATTTCAATCCAAGATGTTGGAATATTTGCACGAAAACGGACAGGTGGGTTACGTTCCCATAACCATTCTGGCTCGCTTCACCTTAATGGCGGTGGCAGGAAGCGTTATACCATCATTAAGTTCTACACCTTTACGAAGCTGCTCAAGCGCTTCTTCAGTTACATCGCCATCAACTTGAACTAAATACGTTTTGTATTTCTTATTCGCAGGGTTAGTAATGAACTGATTCAAACCACCATGATCAGTTAAAAAAACTAAACCCTCAGAGTCCATATCAAGACGGCCTGCCAAACGCAAAGTCGGGTCATCAACAAAGTCAGAGACGGTCATATGCGCTTCGTCTTTACGAAACTGGGAGAGAACGTCATATGGTTTGTTGAGAATGACAATTTTCATAAAAAATGACTTCTTCTTTCAAATAACTAGAGAAAACATTGAGGTTTATTTAAGTGAGAAATCTGATTATTTCTCATATAAATCCCAAAAATGATTAATTTCAATTAAGCTATTATGCGTTAAGAAGAGTTGAAAGTATTGTGTATCGATAATTATTTTTAGTTAATTAAGTATTATAAAAGGGAGAATTCACACAATGGGTTATCAGAAGATTGTGGTTCCTGCAGATGGTGACAAAATTAAGGTAAATGCAGACCTGTCACTGAATGTACCAAATCATCCAATTATTCCTTTTATTGAGGGTGATGGTATTGGTGTGGATATTACACCAACCATGAAAGCAGTCGTAGATGCTGCTATTTTAAAAGCTTACGGTGGCAAACGCTCAATCGAATGGATGGAAGTGTATTGCGGCGAAAAAGCCAATAAAATTTATGGCAGCTATATGCCGGAAGAAACTTTGAAGCACTTCGTGAGTTTGTTGTCTCAATTAAAGGTCCTTTAACGACACCAGTCGGTGGTGGCATTCGTTCACTCAACGTTGCCTTACGCCAAGAATTGGATTTATATGTTTGCGTACGTCCAGTGCGTTGGTTTGAAGGTGTTCCTTCACCTGTTCAACACCCAGAATTAACCGACATGGTCATTTTCCGTGAAAATTCGGAAGATATTTATGCGGGCATTGAATGGAAAGCCGATTCTGAAGAAGCTAAAAAAGTCATTAGATTCCTTCAAGAAGAAATGGGTGTGACAAAGATCCGTTTTCCAGAAGGCTGTGGTATCGGAATTAAACCTGTATCGAAAGAAGGTTCACAGCGTTTAGTACGCAAAGCCATTCAGTTTGCAATTGAAAATGATAAGCCTTCGGTGACCCTTGTTCATAAGGGTAATATCATGAAATATACCGAAGGGGCCTTTAAAGAGTGGGGCTATGAGCTCGCTCTCGATCGTTTCGGTGGGGAACTCATTGATGGTGGTCCATGGGTTAAAATTAAGAACCCTAGGACTGGTAAAGACATCATCATTAAAGATGTGATTGCGGATGCATTCTTACAGCAAATTTTAATGCGTCCCGCTGATTACTCTGTTATTGCAACCCTTAATTTAAATGGTGACTATATCTCTGATGCTTTGGCAGCGGAAGTAGGTGGCATTGGTATTGCACCAGGTGCGAATATTGGCGGGGCAATTGCAGTTTATGAAGCTACTCATGGCACTGCGCCTAAATATGCAGGTCAAGATAAAGTAAACCCCGGTTCAATCATTCTTTCTGCTGAAATGATGCTACGTGATATGGGCTGGACAGAAGCTGCTGATCTGATCATTAAAGGAATTTCAGGAGCGATTGCCGCTAAAACTGTAACTTACGATTTTGAGCGTTTAATGCCGAGTGCAACCTTGTTACGTTGCTCTGAATTTGGTGATGCGATTATAAAACATATGGGAGAGTAATCTTCTATAAAAAAGCCCTCGGTTGAGGGCTTTTTTTATTGCAAAAATCAGGGTGTTTAGAGGTCTTCGTGATGCCAACTTTCTTTTGATAACTCTGATCTAGGGCCTGAATAAAAAGAACAAAGACAATTAAAAATAGCGGCAAGAACAGAGATTTCATGATTCGGTTTCTCCGATAGTTGAGATGTAAGTAGGACGTACAGACAGTAAAAGGCAAACCGCAAAAAGAAGAACGATTCCACCCAAAAGAAAGAGATGGGCATATGACCAATGCAAATGATGCAAAGTACTAATGACGACACCACCTAAAAGCTGGGTGCTAGCAAACCCAATCGTGGCCAGACTCCATAGCTTTTGATAACGTTGCTCATAAATTTGTAAGAGGCTATAAGAGCTAATAAACACCGTTGCGGGAGTAAGTAATCCTGTAAGAAGGGACGATAAAGCAAGCAAGGAAGTGTTCTGGGAAAAGAAAGGTAAAACAACAGCTAGACAGTAAATGGCATATAACCATTTAATGGTGTGTAAATATCCTATTATTCGGCTTAAGCAATAAGCGACAAATGCACCAATGCAGCTTCCTACTCCATAGAGAACCCAAAATAAATTCCTTTGCTGTAATGGAAAATGCAGAGTTCCAGATAAATAATCCATCCAGAATAGAGAGTGAGGAATATAAGCAAAGGCACTGCACATGTAAGCAATAATAATGACTAGGCCTAAACGTGATTTTTGCGAGGCTTGCAGGTTTGTCGAATGCGGCTTAATCACCTGGGCCGTATTAGTTCTTAGTAATTGATAAAGCAGTACGCTTCCTAATATAGAAATGCCTGCAAAAATATCCCAAACATACTGCACGGCCATATTTTTAAGTACAGGTAAAATGATGGTGGCAGATAAGACACCCACACCAATCCCGCTAAATCCTAAAAAATTAACTTTTAATCTTTGCGTGGTGGGAATGTATTTCATGGCAAAGCTCGGGGCTAAAATCATAAGCAAGCCGCCAGCAATACCAGAAACCGTACGCCAGAAAATGAACCATGTCAGAGGCATATCCATGAATGAGCAGCATACTAGGCTGAGGCTACCAGCAATAGTTGAGAGTACGATGATGGATGGGATGTACTTTTCTTTAATACTCAATAACGCCAATAAGGCACCAATGAGATAGCCTAATAAATTCGCACTCCCTAAGAAGCTGGCAAAATCATGGGTCCAGTGATATTGCTCAATCATGATCGGCATGAGTGCAGTATAGGAAAATCTGAACACTCCAATACCCAAACAAGTTGCCAAAAAGACAAGTAAGCTCATTCGATAAAACGTAGACATGAGAAGACTCTCAATTTTTTTATTATTAAAAGCTAGTTTTATGATCATTAAAAATGATTTAATAAGATGATAGTTATCTTATTTTGAGATAGTGTAATGTTATTAAAGTCACTAGAGTTTTTCTTGGCGGTCGCAGAGAGTGGAAGTTTTTCATTGGCTGCACAAAAAATGTATACCGTTCAATCGAATATCACGAGCCATATAAAAAAACTTGAAGAAGAGTTGGGGGTGATTTTATTAAATCGCCATAACCCAGTGACGCTAACCAATGCAGGACAACAGCTACATAGTTATGCTGTTCAAATGCTTGCACTACACCATAAAGCTAAAAGAATCTTTCAAGAGGGTGGAATTGATCCTGCTGAATCAATCCGACTTGGAAGTATGGAGACCACCGCTGCGATACGTTTGCCACAGTTACTCAATCAATGTATGCAGCAATATCCTACTTTACCCATTGAACTACAAACTCATCCGACACGCTATTTATTAAATGCTATACATCAGGGGGAATTGGACTGTGCTTTTGTGGCATCTAAACATTCAATTCCTGAGTTATATAGTTTTCCTGTGTGGCATGAAGAACTGGTTCTGGTTTGCCCTAAGCAACAAGAGAGCTTTCCAGACATGGCAACCCTTGCAAAAACAAGGTTTATTGCATTTCGGCAAGGTTGTTCATATCGACATGCCATAGAGCTTTTCTTGAATGACTTTAGTATTCCGCCTTCGCAAATTATGGAAATGGGAAGTCTTGACGGAATCGTGAGTTGTGTGGAGTTGGGTGTTGGTTTTGCTTTATTACCTAAGTCTTATCTCACAAAAGTTGCAGATAAAGTGTCCGTCAATTGTTTTGGACTAAATACGGAATCTGCTTTTTTCACTACATATTTAGTTGCCCAGTTACCCGAAACATGGGGAACCAATTTAAAGCAATTTATTTATTTTATTGAGCAACAATTTGAATTAAAGGTTGCTTAGGTAGAGGCTGATTTTTATACATAAATATCTTACGTAATTTATAAATTAAAAGTGATATATATGTATTTAAAAGTCATTTTATATTCTCACGCAGGTTTGTAATCATCTTGATGCTATAAAATTGTTGAAAAGGGTAGTTTATATAGGCCGGCTATGGTCAAATATGCCCCCTTGAAAGATGACACAAGCAATAATTTGGAGTTTGGGAATGAATATACCCTTAATCATCAATATTGTGGTTTTTGTCGGGTTAATATTTTTACTCGCCCAAACACGTAAAACAGACTGGAGCTTATCAAAAAAGTTCTGGCTGGCTTAATTCTAGGTGTGGTGTTTGGCTTAGGACTACATTTGATTTATGGCGGTGGCCATCCGATTCTTGCTGAATCTATTAGCTGGTTTAATATCGTTGGAAACGGCTATGTAAAACTTTTACAAATGGTTGTTATGCCTTTGGTGTTTGTGTCTATTTTGGGAGCGGTTGCAAAATTACACCAAGCCTCATCTTTAGGCAAAATCAGTTTTTATACGATTGGTACTTTACTCTTTACAACGCTAATTGCTGCGCTCGTAGGGGTGTTTGTTACTAATCTGTTTGGCTTAACAACAAAAGGTTTGGTGCAAGGTGCTGCCGAAACTGCACGCTTAACTGCCATTAATACAGACTATGTGGACAAAGTTACCGATTTAAGTGTACCGCAATTTATTCTTTCCTTTATTCCAAGTAATCCATTTGCTGAATTAACTGGTGCAAACCCCACTTCAATTATTAGTGTGGTTATCTTTGCCGTCTTCTTAGGGATAGCAGCGCTAAACTTAATGAAAGATGATGAAGAAAAAGGTCAGCGTATTTTAACTGCAATCCAGACTTTACAGTCTTGGGTGATGAAGCTGGTTCGTCTGGTAATGACGCTTACACCTTATGGTGTTTTTGCACTCATGACCAAAGTTGTGGCAAGTTCTAATGTTGCAGATATCTTAAACTTAGGCGGTTTCTTGGTGGCGTCTTATTTAGGTTTGGCAATTATGTTTGTCGTACATGCCATTATTTTGACGCTTACAGGTGTTTCTCCGCTTAAATTCTTTAAGAAAGTTGCTCCTGTTTTAACGTTTGCATTTACCAGCCGTTCAAGCGCTGCAAGTATTCCACTGAGCATTGAGGCGCAAACTCGCCGTTTAGGTATTCCTGAATCTATTGCAAGTTTCTCAGCTTCTTTCGGTGCGACCATTGGCCAAAATGGTTGTGCTGGTTTATATCCAGCAATGCTAGCGGTAATGGTTGCGCCAACGATGGGAATTAACACGCTAGACCCAATGTGGATTGCATCGTTAGTTGGTATTGTGACTTTAAGTTCAATTGGTGTGGCTGGAGTAGGTGGCGGTGCGACTTTTGCTGCACTGATCGTACTTCCTGCAATGGGTTTACCTGTGACTTTGGTTGCACTTCTTATTTCAATTGAACCTTTAATTGATATGGGACGTACTGCGTTAAATGTAAATGGTTCAATGACTGCTGGTGTTGTTACCAGTCAATTGATGGGCCAGACAGATAAAGAAATATTAAACAGTGAAGATGAAATTGAACTAACACATCATTAATAATCTGTAAGAGACGACTCAATCTCATTGGATTGGGTCGTTTTTTTATGTGTGAATAATAGCTGTAATGCTAATTTTTTAAAATCTGTGTCTGTTTATATTTAAAAAAATTGAAGACAATGAGTTAATTTAAAAGAGTTGAATATCATGAAAATGTATCAAGTCGATGCTTTTACAAAAGAGTTATTTCGAGGAAATCCTGCGGCAGTTATTGTAGAAAAAGAATGGCTAGATGCAGATTTAATGCAGAAGATAGCACTTGAAAATAACTTGTCTGAAACTGCTTTTGTAAAAATTATAGACTCTGAAAATTATGAAATCCGTTGGTTTACTCCAACGGTTGAAGTCGATTTTTGTGGACATGCTACCCTTGCCAGTGCGTTTGTCATATTTAAAGATTTTACCGAAAAAAGACCATTAATTTTCATGTACGAAACTTAGGTATTTTTGTGATTCATCAAGATGATGATGGCAAAATCAGAATGGATTTTCCAATTCGTAAAGCTCATCAAGTTGAAGATTATCCAGCTATTTTACGTCAAGCTTTAAGCAAACCTTTTAAAGCGGTTTATCAAAATGTTCAAGCCTACATTATTGAATATGAGTCAGTTCAAGATGTATTGGATGAGCAGCCTGACATGAACTTGCTCAAAACTTTGGGTAAGTTACGTACTGCTATTACAGCAAGTGATATGGATGTTGCAATAACCTCAAAATCTGACCAGCAATACGATTGTGTATCTCGTTATTTTGCACCTGCCGCAGGTATTGATGAAGACCCAGTTACAGGTTCAATTCATACTGCTATAGCACCGTTATGGGCAGAAAAACTTGGGAAAAATAATATTGTGGCTTATCAGGCCTCTAGTCGCGGTGGCGTTTTACATTGCAAGATTTTGTCTGAAGAACGTATTGAAATTTCAGGATATGGGAAGCTTTATATGCAAGCCGAGATTTACCTTTAGCAGAAAAGC
Source organism: Euborellia annulipes (assembly GCA_023213315.1). Classification (NCBI taxonomy): domain Eukaryota; kingdom Metazoa; phylum Arthropoda; class Insecta; order Dermaptera; family Anisolabididae; genus Euborellia; species Euborellia annulipes. Next base: position 65,721 of record JAKCPI010023554.1, on the reverse strand, counting down.
AAAAGCCGTTTAAGTAAACGGCTTTTTTTTCAAAACTTTACTATGAAAAAAAGTTCAAATTTCCTACTATAGTACTCCCAAATATTGATTTTTTATTATTCAAATTAATTGGAATTTATATGTTTATGCAGTTTAAACAACTGACTCTCTCCCTATGTATTCTTGGTTTAAGTGCTGCAACTTGGGCACAAACCACACTAGTAAAAAAGCAAGCAAAATATTGAGGAATATAAATTAGATAATGGTTTTCGGGTTGTACTTGCACCGAATGAAAAAGAAAATAAAATCTTTATTAACACCATTTATTTGACGGGTTCATTAAATGACCCACAAGGCAAAAGTGGTTTAGCTCATTTGCTTGAACACTTGGCTTTTAAGGGGACAAAAAATGTTAAAAGGGGAAGAATTCCAGCGTCGTCTAGATCAATATACTTTGATGACGAACGCAAGCACAGATTATTACTCGACTAAATATACCAACATCGTTCGTCCAGAAAAAAACTGCACTCAATGAAGTGTTGTACCTTGAATCTGAACGTATGGACAAATTGGTTCTACAAGAAAAATTTGTTCCTTCCGAAATTGAAATCGTAAAACGCGAACGTGAAGTCCGCATGGATCAGCCTTTTGCTGTCCTGATGGATCAAATGTGGAAGTCAGCCTATGGCAACCAGTCATTTAGGACGTTTACCGATTGGCGATTTGCCTGAGCTTAAATCTATTAAAATGTCTGAGCTAGACCGTTTTTATCGTAGCTGGTATGCACCGAATAATGCAGTCATGGTTGTTTCAGGTAAATTCGATAAGACAGATGTTTTAAAAACAATTGACCAATATTTTAGTCCAATCGCAGCGCGTGAGGTTCCTAAAGCTGTTCAGATTCCTGTGCTCGACTCTACAAAAATAAAAAATCGTCAGTTTGTAGTAAAAAAGGGCAGTGATCTGGCGAAGTTCCATATCTATATGAATGGAAAAAATACCAAAATTCAGCCGACACTCGCTTTAGCTCCTTTGTTATATACCATGCAACCAAGTGGTCATTTATATCAGAACATGGTTGAAACAGGTATTACCACAAATGTTGAGGCTAGTACTTGGTTAGACCAAGATTTTAATGTGGTGTTTCTGGGTGCCATTTATGCACCAAGTAATGACCCTAAAAAAGTTGAAAGCTCATTACTTACGGGTATCGAGAAAGGGAAGCCTTTTACTGAAGTTGAATTAAATCGTGTTAAAAGTTTAATGAAAACCCAAGGTGACTTAATCACTAAAGATGCGGTAGCACTTGGTTCACGTTTAAGTGATTACACGGTCGCTGGTGGGCAATGGGATCAATATTTTAAAGATTTAGATTCGGTAAAAAACGTTAAGTTAGATGATGTGAATCAAACTTTAAAACAGTTCCTTGTTGCTGAGCATCGTATTGACGGGGATATTTTGCCAACACCTGAAGATCAGAAAAAAGCTCAACAGCAAAATTCAAAAGAGGCCCCTAAAACTCTAGATCAGGTGGCAGCAAAGGCAGAACCTTTAAAAGACCCGAAAGCCTATCAACAAGAAGTGACAGAGTTTTTAAAAACTTCAAAACAGTATGTAGAAAGTAATGAGAAAAAGATTATCCGTGGCAAACTGAAAAATGGAATGAAGTACGCTTTATTCCCAGTTGAAACACGTGATGATCGTACTTATGCCACAATTACGATGGATTTCGGAACAGAGAAATCTTTATTTAATAAAGGCACAGTTGTCGATTTAACCTCATATTTATTACTCCGTGGTTCCGATAAATATAGTTTGCAGGATATTGCCGATAAATCGATTGATGCGGGCGGTGCGGCTTATGCAAGTGCTGACGGCAATGGTATGACCATTAACATTCAGTCTAAAACAGAAAAATTTGATGAATTTTTCAAGTTTGCTCTTGATGTGATGAAAAATCCAAAATTTGAGCAATCTCAATTTGATTTGATTAAATCGCAGAGTTTGTCAGGTCTTGATCGTCCTTATACTGAACCAGATGTAGTTGCTGGCTTAACACTCTCACGTTTGCTTGAAGAATATCAACCAGGTGATTTGCGTTATCACTTTGAACCGGAACTGGCAAAACAACAATTGAAAAATGCCACTCAGGAACAAGTGAAAGAATTGTACGAGCATTTCTTTGCAATGAATCATGCTCAAATTGCCATTACGGGTAAGTTTGATGCGAAAAAAATGCAGAAATTACTTGATCAGGAATTTGGTCGTTGGAATGGTAAACAACCTTATCAAAAAATCTTGATTGATCACGTTGATTTTCCAGCTCAGCAAGTTCATGTTTTATCTGAGCAGCGCGAATTTGGTAGTTACCAAAGTGTGCTCGCTCTACCAGTCGGGAAAAATCACCCTGATGCGCCAGCATTAATTTTACTCAACTATATTTTAGGTGAGTCTCAAATTTCATCACGTTTGGCCCAAGAGCTTCGTGAGAAAAATGCATTGGTGTATGGTTTTGGCAGTGGGTTACAGCTTGATCGTGATACTAATGTAGGTGCTTTAAGCATTAGTGCAAATTACACTTCGGGTCGCTCAGCGCAGGTTTCTGCATCAATACATAAAGTGTTGAATGACTTGTTGAAAAATGGTGTGACTGAGCAAGAGCTTGGAAGCCGCTAAAGCAGATATCATGAAGAAACGCGTTACGGCTTTAGAAGATGAACGTAATATTCATGGGATGTTAAATCTCCAGCTTGAGTCTGGTAAAACATTACAAGACCGAATCCGCCATGATCAAGAGTTAACTAAACTGACTGTTGCGGACGTAAACACAGTAATTAAAAAGTATATTAAACCTGAACATTTAGTCGAGGTTATGGCTGATCAATATGGTCAGGCAGCAAAAAAATAAAGCCTTCTTTAAAATAAAAAGCCACTCAATCGTGGCTTTTTATTTGGGTATTTAAATCATATTAATGATCGTGTTTATGCGCGTGAAAATCTTCATTTTTACGGAAACGTAAATAATTTTCGAACTGTTCACAGTACTCATCAAAGTTATCTTCGAGCATCATTTGAAATTGTTGCACAAGATAAGACATGACTTGATCTTTAGCATCACGCATTTCATCGCCATCTTTAAAATTATTTGCCGCTACCCATGTGTTAAAACGGGCGCTAGCAAAATAACATTGCCGCACTCACTTGACCACGCAGCTCGGCTGGATCTGTTTTTTCACCTTTTGGCGGGCGACAAAAATCATTCGCTTGTTTGATAAATTCATCCGCACGCTCAAAGAAAACCGCATTTAAAGCTTCTTCTTCAGTAACATCTGTTGCATTAATCTTTTGAGACATGACTTATTCCCGCAAAAATAGAGCTGCTTATTATAGGCAAAGCCTTGCGGAAACAAAACCTTTGACTTAGTCTGTAAATAGCCTAAGTGTCGGTAGGAGAGCCTAATATGCAAGATGCAATTGCGATTCAAAGTTTAAAAACAGATATTGCTTTATTACGCCAACATGTTTTTCCACCTCAATATTTAGAACATGTGGAAGGGCTGCCGATTTATTATGGTTTACAACAAGAAGTCGAAATCTATTACCAACAATGGCAAGGACTAATTGAAAGGGCACAAGAACTTTTTCAACCGTTTATGGAAGATGAATTACCAGATGCGATTCATTTGCCCAGTCATTTAAATTTACCCTTGTTCTTTTTTCATGTAGACCGAATTCGGATTAATAAAACACGAGCTAAGGAATCTAAGACTTTTCGCGGGGTCGCGAGCTTAATTGAAAAATGTGGGCAGTTCGAAGCAGACCAGATTTTTACGATGCAGGAATGGTTGCAGAGTGACGATACTGCTGCACTGGTGGCTCATCGTGAGTTTATCGACTTAAGAACTTATGTATTCCAACATGGACAAAGTGAATATACCCGTTCACGTTTTTATACTAACGGTATTGTGTTAGGAGTTGAGCCGCATTTTAAGTTGGTCGATGCCCGTGATAAGCCAAGAAAGCAGCGTAGTGATAGCTACAATGACCCGTTAGCAGATAACGGTGTATGGAAAGTATTTGGTAAATACCGATAAAAGTCGCTGCGCGTTTACAGCGACTTTTATAAATTACCAGAACGTTTCGGCCTGACTAAAAGTTTGTAAAGCTTTGGCGGACCGCTTTTGTAAGTGAGGCTGTTTGGCTTTTACCCAGCCTAATGCAAACCAGAAAGACGAGTCATTTTCGACAGCTTTATTGAAAATACCTTCAGCAATAAACAAATCGTTATAGTGACCTAAGGTATTTTGTACAGGTTGTAGCTGTTTTAAATATTGCTGTACTTTTTTGTTAGGATAAAGACTCGAAATAAACTCAACACAATAACGTAACTGCTTAGCTTTCTTTCGGATTTTGTGCTGTTCAGTGACTTCAAGTTCAGAGAAATGTTCAGCATGACTAATTACTTTATGATGTAGTTTATCTAAACTCTTTTTAATATGTTTTTTTAACTCGCCTTTTTTGCTCTTTGAATCTTCTTCTGAATAAGCGAATGCTAATAACTCTAGTAATAGCTTAATCGTGTCCGAAGAGGTAAATAGTATTGAGAGTTCTTTTAATGGCTGTGCTGAAACTGGCAGTAAAAGCTCTGGCGAGCCATGTTGCTTAATGATTGGTAACACTTCAGTCCGAATCGCATCTTCATCGCGAGTATCTCCAAGCTTACGGAAAAGCTCAGCAATTTGTTCTTCCCAAACCGGATTTACTTCGTTTGACCAGCTAGAAAAATGTTTAAGTGCGCTACGTAAACGGCGCAAACTCACACGTGCCTGATGAATATGTTCAGCTTCGGCAACGTCATCGGCAATTGCTGCCATATTTGGTAAGAATTGTCCTAAACAATTATCTACAATCTTTTTGAGAGCTTCTTCAGCAGTAATATCTTTATTTAATGTCAGTGCTTTGGCATGAACAGCGGGAGAGACCGCTTGCCCTAGTGCTAATAAATTACCACGCTCGGCTTTACTTCTGACATCGAGCCAAAGCGCATAACGATTAATCCATTGCTGTGCAAACTGAATAAGCGTTTTCACTGCGCCTTGCTTGAGTTCAAATTCAACTTCGCAAATTATACTTTGTGCATCTGCTGTTTTGACTACACCGTCATCAAGGCAGACTTCAATCGCTGTATTGTCTGCTTCAAACACATGATAGGTGCGCTGTACGTCAGTCTCAAATTGCAAAGTTAGCTTTTCAACTTCTGTACCTAGTGCTTCATGAAGTAAGCCTATAACAGTTTTATTATCTTGATATAGTTCGAGGTTTAAGTCAGGTTCTTTTTCGCATTGACCCAAATGAATTTCTTCTTCAACACGGTGTAGGTGGCTTTGACCTGCGGCTTTAAATGTTTGGACCCATTGATCATTTTCTTTACGCAAACGTAATGCCATGCCATTTTTTGCAAGTAATCGTTCGGGTGTGTCGTAATATTTTGCCTGAAGATGAATCTGCTGTGCTTTATGCTTTTTTAAGTATTGCTGAACAGTTTTTTTCTTCGATTCAGGTAACTGAAACTTAAGCTCAACTTCAACCATAATGTGTCTCCCTGAATCAGTTATTTAAACTATCTTGAATGAGTATAATAGCTTAGTACTAAAAGTAATGGTTTTGATAGAGAAAGTTACAATCAAACATATGACGCTATGCTTTTATTTCGGTGTACAATCAGGTGATGTTTTGATCAAATAAAAATCAGGAAGATGATCGTGAATGTACCCGTAAATTTTAATCATGAAGTTCAACCAGAGTTTGAATTACCCCTAAAAAACTACCAAGAATTTTATCGTTTTTATTTAACTGAGCACCGCAACATCATGAGCAGACGCTTGCATGTGGTGGGTAGTAGCATTGGCATATATTTCTTTTCAAAAGCAATCCGTAAGAAACAGGCGAAATATGTACTCTATGGATTGGTATCAGGTTATGCAAATGCTTGGGTTGGACATTTTGTGTTTGAAAAAAATAAACCTGCGAGCTTTAAGCAACCTTTCTATAGCTTTATTTCAGATTGGCGAATGCTGTCCGATGTTGCACGTGGTCGATTAAGTCTGATTGATCGTAAGCACGATAAAATTCCAAGCTAATTTTAATATCTATACTTAATATACCGATTGGTACTAGTAGCGCTATATCAATCGGTACTTATGATGTCCTATAAATCCGTTATACTAGCGAAGTTTTTAAAAGCGAGAGCAGAGTATGCGCGGTTTATACTCTCATTACCAACGATGACCCAATCCAATTATTATTAGAAAAACTAGATGCCGCGCTCGCAACTCGTCAGGTCGCAATTTTGCAGTACCGCCGTAAAAAAGTAGAGAAAGCTGACCAACCTCTTGAAGTTGAACAAATCAAACTTTTGTGTGAAAAATATCAGGTTCCTTTTGTGATTAATGATGACCTAGAGCTGGCTGCTCAGTTTGGTTTAGGTGTGCATTTAGGGCAAAGTGATGGTGAAATCACAGATGCAAAATCAAAACTTCCACAAGGTGTCATTGTTGGACGTACTTGCTTGAACTCTCTAGAGCTTGCACAAAAAGCGATTACTGATGGAGCGACTTATATTGCATTTGGTGCAGTGTATGCGACTTCTACAAAACCTGAAGCAGGTAATGTCGGAATTGAAGTGATTAAACAAGCCGCAGCTCAATATGATTTACCAATTTGTGCCATTGGCGGTTTAACTGTCGAAAACTCAAAACCTGTGATTGAGGCTGGGGCTGACCTGTGTGCAGTCATTAGTGATATATTAGGCCGATCAACTGCTGAAATTCCTGCCCGTGTACAGGCGTGGGCACAATTATTTTCTTAAGCTTTCAAAATTATTTTTTAGATATTTAAGACGAGCATTTCCATGAGTTTATCTCCAAAGCAAGAACAGTTATTTAAACAAGCCAGCAAACATATTCCTGGTGGTGTGAACTCTCCGGTACGTGCCTTTAATGGCGTTGGAGGAACACCTGTTTTCATCGAGAAAGCGAAAGGTGCATATTTATGGGATGTAGATGGTAAGCGCTATGTTGACTATGTTGGTTCATGGGGACCAATGATTTTGGGTCATGCTCATCCAGAGATTATTAAAGCTGTGCAAACTGCTGCCGAAGATGGTTTAAGTTTTGGTGCTCCGACCGTACATGAAACAACGTTGGCAGATATTATCTGTGAAATCATGCCATCAATTGAATTGGTACGTATGACGAACTCTGGTACAGAAGCGACCATGACGGCTATTCGTTTAGCGCGTGGTTACACTGGCCGTGACAAAATTGTGAAGTTTGAAGGTTGTTACCATGGTCACTCAGACTCGCTTTTAGTAAAAGCAGGTTCAGGCTTACTCACTCTAGGTGAAGGTGAACCGACTTCAAAAGGCGTTCCAGTTGATTTTGCTAAACACACTTTAACGCTGCCTTACAACGATATTGCTGCATTAAAAGAATGTTTTGTTAAATTTGGTCATGAAATTGCGGGTGTCATTATTGAGCCTGTCGCAGGTAACATGAATATGGTGAAACCAATCGACGGTTTCTTACAAGCCATTCGTGATGTGTGTGATGAATATAAATCTGTCTTTATTATTGATGAAGTGATGACAGGTTTCCGAGTTGCTTTGGGTGGTGCTCAATCAGTTTATAATGTTAAGCCAGACTTAACGACCTTGGGTAAAATCATTGGTGCAGGCTTACCAGTTGGAGCGTTTGGTGGTAAACGTGAAATTATGGAATGTATCGCACCTTTAGGTGGTGTATACCAAGCAGGTACATTATCTGGCAACCCGCTCGCTATGCGTGCTGGTATCGAAATGTTCAAACATTTACGCCAACCAGATTTTTATAGCAAGTTATCTGCCCAACTTGAAAAGTTACTTGCAGGTTTGCAAGCGGCAGCTGATGAAGCGGGTATTCCATTTAAAACTCAGCAAGCTGGTGCAATGTTCGGTCTTTACTTCACAAACCAAGAAGATATTACAAGCTTCGACTCTATGTTGGCGTGTGATATTGAAGCTTTCAAAAAGTTCTTCCATGGCATGTTAAAATGTGGTGTGAACTTGGCACCGTCAGCATTTGAAGCAGGCTTTATTTCATCTGCTCATTCTGATGAAGATATCGAATATACGATTCAAGCTGCAAAAGAAACATTCGCTGAAATGAAGTAAGTAAAAAAGCCCGTTTAAAACGGGCTTTTTAATTTGGACCATTTTTATATTTGTAGAGAACAATGTTTTATCCCTTACCTCGAAAAATCCAATTAGCAGCAAATACTTCAAAGTGGTCAATTGAATCTGCGCAAAGTATATTGTTATTGGTCGGGCTAAATGAGCTTAAAGTTTTACCAGATTGGGCCGGGCAGCCATTAGCCGATCATTTAGAATTGCTAAGTAAAAGAGCACAGGCGCTCGAAATTCCAATCATTTTTATTGATGCATCTCAGCTTCAGCAAACCATGTTGCAGCTTGGTCAACAGTTGTCATCAAATAGTAAAGCCCAAGTTGTGATGGCTGGGCATTTGTCACCTCTATTTAAGCAAGTCATGCAGCTCGTTTTATCGATTACAGATCAGGTCAGTGTGGTAAATGATGCAATCTTGGCAGGTAATTTAGAACAGCATATCCAGTGGGTTGAAAAGATTAGTTTTGACCATATAAAACATTTAAATACGCAGAGCTTAATACGGTTGTGGTCTTTAAGTGCACCGTCTGAATATATTCTGTCGGATAAAGGAATTTTATTGGCAATTGCTGAACAGGTTGGGCGGCATCCCATGGAAATTCACCCTGAAATTGATTTACGAAACTATGGATTGAATCAATCTGCTGTGGATTACCTAGTCGACCTATGGCGTGCAAATGGTGCGAGCCTAAGCGCTGAAGAGGTGATGCAAGCACCTACATTGCAACATATTATGCAGTTATTGAAGCATTGATTCACCATAGACCCGTAGTGCTCCATAATATTTGCAAATTATGCTGTTAATTTACCCGAACGGCATTGTAATTCGGACGTAAGCTTTTTATTATTGCCCGCTTGTTTTTCATCTTACCTTGGGAATATAACTTTGAGTGATTTTCTAAGTGAACATCTGATCTATCGAGATGATGATTTTATGGTGATTCACAAACCTTCGGACATTTTGAGTGTTCCTGGTAAGGGTGATTTACATGATAGTGTTTTGACAAGGTTGGTTGCGATTGAACCTAAAACTTTGCTCATTCATCGTCTAGATCGAGATACTTCCGGTATTTTAGTGTTTGGCTTATCTAAACGCGGTCAAAGTGCAATTGCACGTCAATTCCAAGACCGTCAAACTTCAAAAATATATGAAGCACTAGTCGCAGGTCATCTAGAAGGTGAGGGTACGGTAGACATTCCGGTTATCTATGACCCAAGCCGCCCCCCTCTACATATTGTAGATGCTTCTCATAATAAGCCTGCTTTAACCCATTGGCAGGCTCTAGAACATTTTCAGATTCAGGGACAGCCGGTAACTCGTGTGAAATTAACACCAATTACCGGCCGATCCCATCAACTCCGTGTACACATGCAATATCTTGGACATCCAATTGTAGGTGACACGCTGTATGCAACAGCGGAGCAGCAACTTGTTCCGCGTTTGTGTTTGCATGCCAAACAGTTAAGTTTTAATCATCCTGTCACAGCGGAAATATTAACTTTTAACTGTCCTGTACCGTTTTAATGTAAAAAACTTTTGATGAGTAATTTTTTGTAGTAAAGCTATTTAATTGGTTTTTGCTTCAAAATTTTCCTTTAAAGACTACATAAAAAGATGCAAAAATAAGCTAATTTGCATCGTACAATATGTAGTATGTAGCGCGAACTTAAGAGAAAGGTGGAAAAATTGCAGCAGTATGCTATTGGTCAACGTTGGCTATCAGACACAGAAACTGAGCTCGGTTTAGGTGTTCTTATTGAGGTAGATGAAAGATCTGTCAGCATTTTATTCCCCAAAAGTGATGAGACACGTGTATATGCACGTAATAATGCTCCGCTCTCTCGTATCATCTTTAACACCAATGATGAAGTTCAAGATCAGGAAGGTAAGAAGTGGATTGTTGAGTCTATTGAAGACCGTCATGGTGTTTTGCGTTATAACGTGGTTCGTACATTAGAAAATGGCGAACAAGAACGTAAAGCGCTGAATGAGACACGTATTGGTGCACAAATCCAGCTATCGAAGCCTTTAGATCGTTTGCTTGCAAGTCAGGTTGACTATAAAGAGTGGTATGACCTGCGCATTGAAGCCATGTTAATGCAAGCACAAATGCAAAACAGCCCTCTACGCGGTATGGTTGGTGCGCGTGTTGGTTTAATTCCACATCAGCTTTATATCGCACATGAAGTAGGTAAACGTTTTGCACCCCGTGTTTTACTTGCCGATGAAGTGGGCTTAGGTAAAACAATTGAAGCTGGTTTAATTATCCACCAACAGCTTAAGACTGGCCGTTCAGAACGAATTCTTATTTTAGTCCCTGATTCTTTACAGTATCAGTGGATGATTGAAATGCGTCGCCGTTTTAATTTGCAATTCTCTCTTTTCGATTTAACACGTACCGCATCTATTAAAGAACATGACCCGGAACTCAATCCATTCTTAACCGAGCAATGCATTATTGCGAGCGTTGATTTAATGGTTGACCATGATGATTTGCGCGAGCAAGCAATCGAAGCTGGTTTTGATTTACTCGTGGTCGATGAAGCACATCATTTGATGTGGAGCGAAGAAGAAGGCGGTAATGACCGTTACGATTTAATCGAAGAATTAGCTGAAAATACGGCAGGGGTATTGTTGCTGACTGCAACGCCTGAACAATTGGGTGTGGAAAGCCATTTCGCACGTTTACGTTTACTTGATCCGCAGCGTTTTAGTAGTTTAGAGCGCTTCTTAGATGAAGAAACTCAGTACCAGCAGACTGCAAAAATTGCTGAAGCGCTCATGTCTGATCAACCTTTAACTCCTGAGCATTTATCTGCTTTAGAGGGCTTGTTAGGGCATAGTATTGAAGACCAGCCTGAACAACGCTTTAGAGCAATTCACGAGTTATTAGACCGTCATGGTACGGGTCGTATTTTATTCCGTAATACGCGTGAAGCAATTCAAGGCTTCCCGGGTCGTGATTGTCAGCCAGCACCATTACCAGCACCAGAAGATTGGTCAAAAGATGGAAAATTGCGTGAGCAGATGTGGCCTGAAGAAGCACAACTTGATGGTTCATGGATGCAAAATGACCCACGTGTACTATGGGTAATGGAAGTTCTGCGCAAAGATCTCAAGCATAAAAAAGTGCTTTTAATTGCGCGTAGTGGACCCGTTGTTGAAGCTTTAGAAAATGTATTGCGTTTGCATGCAGGCATTCGTACTGCAATGTTCCATGAAGGCATGAGCTTACTTGAGCGTGACCAAGCGGCTGCTTATTTTGCTGAAGAAAGCTATGGTGCACAAATTCTACTGTGTTCGGAAATTGGTTCTGAAGGCCGTAATTTCCAATTCGCCAGTGATCTAATTTTATTTGATCTACCAGCTAACCCAGATGTTTTAGAGCAACGTATCGGGCGTCTAGACCGTATTGGTCAAGAAAACCGTATTCAGATTCATGTGCCATATCTGGTAGGAACAGCTCAAGAACGTATGTTCCGTTGGTACAATGAAGCACTTAATATTTTCAGCAATATTTCGCCAACAGCACAAACGCTGCAAGAAAACTTTATTGTTGAATTAAAAGACTGTTTGCTTGCAGACCAAGGTCAAACTTTTGAAGATTTGCTTGAAGAAGTGAATGTTCAACGTCAAGCTTTGGAAGCTGAGCTTCAAGCAGGGCGAGATCGTTTACTTGAATATAACTCATGTCGTCCAATCGTGGCGCAAGAGATTGTTCAGGCCTTAGAAGATTATGATGACAATACAACGCTACCAATGTTTGTGAAGCGTTTCATGTCATCAACCAATATCGACTTTGATGAGCAAAGTAATGGTACTGTGATTATTCGTCCAACAGACCAAATGCAAGTGCAAGGTTTGGCGCTAGACGAAGAAGGCATGACAGCAACGTTCTATCGTGATCAGGCTCAGCTTCGTGAAGATGCTCAATATTTAACTTTAGAGCATCCATTCATTGAAAGTGTAATGGAAATGATCCGTACGCAATCATTTGGTAGTACCAATGTTGCTGTACTCAAATCCAATGCGTTAAAGCAAGGTTCAGTACTAATCGAAGTATGGTTTAAAGTCGATGTAGTTGCACCTAAAGCATTGAACTTACCATCGAGCTTACCTAAGCAGTTAATTCGGGTATTGTTAAGTGAAAATGGTCAGGACTTATCTGAAAAGATTGATCCAGCTATTCTAAAACCATATTTACATCACTTAGATGGCAATAGCTGTCGTCAGGTGGTTAAAGCTCGCCGTGATATTATTGAGCAACGTTATAAACAAGCGTTGGATATCGCGAAAGTTGATTTGCCACAGCTTCAGCAGCAAGCAAAAGAACATTATGGCAATAAATGGCAATATGAAATTGACCGTTTAACTTATCTAAAACAGTTCAACCCAAGTATTCGTCAAGATGAAATTGAACGTTTGCAAAAGCTGCAAAAAGAAGGTTTGAGCTTGCTGGATGGTTTAACTGTTACACCGGAAGCAATTCAAGTATTAGTTGTGGTTAAGCCATAATTAACTCAAAATAAAAAAAGCGCCTAGAGGGCGCTTTTTTATAGACCAATTTAGAATTAGATGAGACCAGCATCTTTCAGTTCTAATTTTAAATATGCATAGAAAATTGGAGCTGCGATTAAACCGCCTAAGCCAAAAATTGATTCAAATACCAGCATTGCTAATAAAATCTCCCATGCATTTGCATTGATTTTATGTCCAATAATTTTAGCGTTAACAAAATATTCAAGTTTGTGAACGAGAACGAGATAAAGTAATGCTGTTCCTGCTAGTCCGAGGGAAACAGTAAGAGCGGCAATGAACGTTAATGTATTAGAAATAAGATTACCTAAAATTGGAATCAGTCCAAACATGAAGGTCAAAATCGTTAGAGTTTTGGCAAAAGGTAGATGGACCCCCCAAAGTGGTAATAAAATAAAGGCGAATAAAATAAAGAGTAGCGTATTAATTGCTGAAATTTTTATTTGTGCAAAAACAACGTTTTTAAATGAAATTGATAATTTTTGAATACGTTGGATCAGAAGAGACTTAAAAACAGGCTGGGGAGTACGGCGGTGAAAACCGTGTATAGCGACCAAAATACCGATAATAAGGCCCATAACCATTGTTACGAAGTTATGTAAGATATCAGAACTGGTATTTTTTAATATGGTCACGTTATCTTTCATAAACGCGAAAATTTCGTCTTTTAATTCTGTCACGCTATCGGGAATATAACCTGGAAGATATTTGCTAATTTCAGCTTGTAAATGCAGTAGCGTTTGATCGACTTTACTGTTGATATTATGGATGCCTACGCCTTTTAAATCATGGACGACAAAGCTAATTAGACTCGTAATGAAAAAACCAATAAGTGAAATGGTGACAATACTTAATAAAATACTAATAAAGATGCGGGCTCTTTGACCATCAATATAACGTTCTACAACCGAGCTTAAGCTAATAATAATTTCATAAATAAGAAAAGCCTGCAAAAAAAACTTGCTAATAGATGTAATGGGATAACCGAAAGCAAAAAGATGCCCATAAGAATGTAGCTTGCAATCAGACTTGGACGATTATTCAAATTTTGCATGTTGATCCCTGAGATCGTGGGGAATATAGGAGAAAGAGCAAATGGACTAATTATTTATACTCTCGCAAGCTATTAGCTTCAATCGATGAGTTATATTTTTTCTGAAAAATAGAGGAGTTAGGTGCAAAAATGGCCTGTTCATCAACAAGCCATTCAGTAAATCATTTTAACGAATTTTTGCTTCATCCAAATGACGAGCACCTTCTAAAATCATTCGAATCATGATCATGGTCTGTTCAGCAAGTTCTGACCTTTGCTCAATAGGAAGGTCAATCGCTTTTGCGCCCATGTGAAACACAAGTTGTGTAATTGCTTTTGCAACAAGTTCTGGATGGTATAGATGATTGTTATTTAGGCGCTCTAATCGTATTAAATCTTCTTGTAGCTCTTGTTGAAAGAAGTTTAATTGACGTTCAACTGCGGCTTTATAAGAGGCAGAGCCTGTAAAACCTTCGCGTAATAATAAACTTAAGTTACCCTCATCGGCATCGAGCTGCTGAAGAAAAATATCGACAGAACTACGGATAATACTTTCTTGTAAGGATGCGCGTAGGCGAGCGTGGCGAATAATTTTACGTAAGACAATACCAGCTCGGTCAATTAAAGAAATTGCTAACTCATCAATATCTTTAAAATGTCGATAAAAACTATTTGGCGCAATACCAGCTTCTCTGGCTACCTCACGTAAGCTTAAAGAGGCAATACTTTTTGTGGGCCAATTAGATTTAAAGCAGCTTGAAAAAGTTCTTCTTTAGTAATAGTCGCTTTTCTTCCCACAGAACGCGTAGCTGTTTTAATTTCAATGACATCTTGTTGTCGAGGTGTGTCATTCAGGTTCTGAGAAAGTGAAGATTGGGTCATGCTGTTCAATATATTTGTAAACTCTCAGGATTATAGCCTTAGAAGCTGAACTTGTGAAATTGTAATTAAAAGTACAGGTGTATATACAAATATATATACATGTGTATAATAATTAAAAAAGAGCGACAGAGCCCCAGCTATGCAAGTAATCGAAAAGAGAAATTCTCTATTCAATTCATTGACACAAGCCATATTTGATAGAGATACGGCTAACTTCTGGCTACAAAAAAGTTAATCCTTTATGGTCTGTAAAACATGGGCTTGTTCAAATTGTAAAAAAAGAATTTGTCGCTCATGATATGGTAAGTCTTACACTAAAATGTAACCGTTTAGTGAAAGTAGGTGTTGCTGGTCAGCATCATCCTGTCATTGTTGAAATTGCTGGTCGTCGTTATGAACGTACTTATAGCTTGACGCAAATTGACGAACAACATTTACGTTTAACGATTAAAAAAGTTGCTGATGGCATCGTCAGTAATTGGTTTATGACTGAAAGCCAAATTGGCGATGTTTTTGAGCTTGGTCAGCCTTATGGCGACATGCAACAAAATATTAAAACACCGAAATTAATTATGCTAGCTGCGGGTAGTGGTATTACACCAATGTTGAGCTTAATCACTGCTATTAAGCAAAGCCAGCAGTTAGATAAAGTTCAAGTGCAGCTTTTATATTGGGTGAAGCAACGTTCAGATGCAGCTTTTATTGAATACTTTGAAAAAGTTGCACAGCAATTCCCAAATTTTAGTTATCAGGTTTTCTATACGCAAGAAACACCAAATGATGAACGTTTAAATGCAGAGCATTTAGCATTAGCAGACGATTTGGAAAATAGCACTATATATGCGTGTGGACCTTCTGGTTTCGTTTCAACAGTGGAACAGCTTTTTGAAAAAGCACCGACTGTATTAACAGAAGCTTTTAGCTTAACTCGCGATAGTACGGCTGAAGTTGGTTATGTAAATGTCACATTAACCCAGTCTAATAAGGTCATTGCAATTCCAAAAGGCGAATCAATTTTGGTGAGTCTGGAACATGAAGGCCTTAAGCCAACACATGGCTGTCGTATGGGAATTTGTAATAAGTGCGTTTGTAGTAAAGCTCAAGGCTCTACACGTAACTTACTCAACGGTAGTGAAAATACCGAACCAAACCAATTACTCAAAATTTGTGTGAACTCAGCACAATCTGATCTAGTTATTGATCTTTAAGAGAGAACTTTTATGAATATGCCAGTGAAAGTCGAATATTTCAAAAATCCTAAAAATCGAGATTTAACACCAGCAGAACTTGACGCATTTGCAAAAGAACTCGATCAGATCAAACAAGAAGTATTGGATGATTTAGGTGAGAAAGATGCAAAATATATCCGCCGTGTCTATGCAGCAGTTCGCTACAGTAGCTTTTTAGGCCGCGCATGTTTATTTGCAGGTTGGTTCCCACCAGCTTGGGTTTTAGGAACAGGCTTATTAGGCTTTTCTAAAATTATGGAAAACATGGAACTCGGTCATAATGTTATGCACGGTCAATATGACTGGATGAATGACCCTAAATTTAATGGTCAAACTTACGAATGGGATACTGTCGGTACTTCTGATAACTGGCGCCAGACTCATAACTATAAACATCACACCTATACCAACATTAAAGGCATAGATGATGACATTGGTTATGGTTTGCTTCGCTTATTCCCAGAGCAACGTTGGAAGCCTGGTTTCTTGCTTCAACCCGTTTATAGCATTCCATTTTGCTTATTGTTCCAGTGGGGTGTAGCGATTCAGAACCTTGAAATTGGTCGTGTTCTCTACAAACGTAAGACCAAAGCAAAGTTTTTAGAAGAGTTAAAACCAGTAAATAAAAAGATTGCTACCCAACTCTTCAAAGATTACGTTTTTTTCCCATTAATTGCAGGTCCAGCCGCTTTACCTGTATTTACGGGAAATCTGGTTGCAAATGGTCTTCGTAATATTTGGACATTTACGATTATCTTCTGTGGTCACTTTACTAAAGATGCAGAAGTATTTCCAAAGTCTGTTTTACAAGATGAAAGCCGTGGCCACTGGTATATGCGCCAGATTCGTGGTTCTTCAAACTTAAAAGGTTCAGAAGCATTACATATCTTAAGCGGACATTTGAGTCATCAAATTGAACATCATTTATATCCTGATGTTCCAGCACGCCGTTATCGCCAAATGGCTCCAAAAGTTGAAGCTGTATGTAAAAAATATGGTCTGAACTATAACAACGCAAGTTTGACCAAACAGTTTGGTCAGGTGGTTGGTCGTATCTTGAAATATGCCTTACCATTTAAAAAATAAATAAAAAAGCCCTGATCAGTTCAGGGCTTTTTTATTACTTCTTTTTAGAAATCCACATGGTAATTGTAGCGTGGAATACTTTCTCTTTCTGAGAATTATAGACTTCTACATTTACTAGATATTCACCAGCTTTATCCCAGTCATAATTTTTCTCTACAGGCGTTGCAATTGCAATTAGGTCTGTTTCTGCCTTTTTTAAATATTCGACAGTCATACCTTTGGGAATCCAGCGATGTGTGGAAGGCACAGTAACTTCTGTCATTGTGCCACCTGCAAGCTCAGCCATATTACACATGGCAATTGCATGAACTGTTCCAATGTGATTAAGAACTGAACGCTTTTTCTTAATTGCTATTTCGCAGTAATTCGGTTTTAAATCGATAAAGAGCGGTGAAATACTGCCGAAATAAGGTGCTTTTAAACATAGCATGCGTGAGAAAGTCCATTTTCCTTTAGGAAAAGCAGACACTTTGTTCCAAAGTTCTAAAGTTGTTGCCATGATTTAAGGCTCCATGTAAGTAAAACAGAATTATATTCTGTTAAGGAATATAATTCTGTTTACAAAAGCGAGTCAAGTCATTCAGAATATCTCCGATAACTGGTTGGAGAATGAACGATGCAATCTGCACAAGAGCTATTAGAACGGCTATATCCGGGTAGAAGGGCTGCTTTAAAAAGACAGATCTTGTTAGATGCTTTGTCTTGTTTTTTGGAAAATGGAATTGAAACTACCAGTATTGAGATGATTCGTTCGAAATCTGACAGTAGTGTAGGGGCTATTTATCATCACTTTAAAAATAAAGAAGGAATTGTTGCGACTTTATTTTTTGCAGCTTTAGATGACCAAGCAGCACGAAGAGACGACTATCTGGAAGGTACAGAATCCCTTCAAGACGTTTTATATGCTTTTATTCATAGTTATATTGATTGGGTAAGTGAACAGCCAGAGTTTGCTAAATTTTTAATATCTGCTCGTTTTAGTGTGATGCAGGGGGAGGACCAACAACGTCTTGTTCAGAAAAATAAATTAAGAAATCAAAAGATCTTTAATGAAATTTCAAATTATGCTGAGGCTGAGTTCTTAAAAACTATACCTCATGAACTATTACTTTCATTAGTAATTGGATCTACAGAAAATTACTGCCGTGCATGGTTATCACAACGAGTCCCCTCAGACCCTAAAGTTTATAAAGATATTTTGGCGAAAGCTGCTTGGGATTCTTTGCAAAATTTGAATTAAATATCTTAATACGTACCTACAAAAAAGCCGCATATTTCATGCGGCTTTTTTTTGCTGGAAATAAATTATTTAAATTGAATTGAACCATTTGCATTCACAATAATTTTTGACTCACCAGCTGCCATGTCTTGAGCTGGAGCCGCTTCAGCAGCAGCAAATTTCGCCATGCTGGTGCGCATTACAGGTTGTGGGAAATAGTTATTCGTATTCAAATTTAAACTAACTAGCGTGTATTGGCTTTTATTCCATGCTTGAGTCAACATTTGAGCACGTTGTTGAAAGTTTTTAGAAGCTTCGACCATTAAATCATTTTCAACTTTTTTACGTTGTTCATCTGAAACTGTAAAATTAATTGATTGGGTTTGGAAGCTTTGTTGTAACTCACTAATTAACTGACTTGCAGCTTTAAAGTCTTTACTTTCAAGACGAATTTCAGCACGACCACGCCATTCTTTTAGCTTATTACTATCGTTATCGTAAATTGGGTAAGTGCTTTGAGTGCCAGTTTCCACTTTTACTTGTGGGTATTTACGTGAAACGACAAGCGCTTGATTCATCAGTTGATTAATTTGATTCGAAAGTTCGGCTGGTTGTTTGTTACTTTTTTCAATATATAAAGTTGCATGCATTTCATCATTAGAAACTTGGCGAGAAGCTTCAGCTTGTACATTCACAATATTATAGTTCAAAGCATTATCATCCTGAGCAAAAACCAAAGGGCTAAGGAGAGAACCTAAAAGAAGAGTTGAGATGGCTAAAGTACGCATAAATTTATCCTTTAAAAATTAATTAAATTTAATTTTTTTCATTAAGAAATGTTAAACATAAGTTATGCATAACTTTTGCAGATTTTGTGGCGTATTTGTAATATTTAGACCATTTTTTTAAAATTTTGGCAAATATAAATTCTTATAAAAATAAAGACTTAAAATTAAAGTGTGTCAATGTAACTTAAAAAATCAAAGTAATATAAAAAAAGAATATTTTCTTTAGGTTGTCACATAGTATGATGATAATTCATCTTAACTATTGGGATGATACATTTTTTCAATAAGATTAGATGAGTAAAGTACATAAAAGACGTTTTTTTTCTTGTAAAATTAGGTATCATCGCGCTCCTAGTTACAAGATATAAAATAAGTGTCTTTACTAGTTCTATAAAGCACCGAGTCAAAGGACCCATCGTCACCAGACTTATTTCTTTCTACCCCTATCAGAGATGGTAATCCGATATGAGCGTTACTTCCGTTAACCCTGCCACTAATGCTACTAACGAATATTATTTGACTCGCCAAAGTCAAATGGAATCAAATGTTCGTAGCTATCCACGTAAATTACCGTTAGCGATAGCGAAAGCACAAGGATGCTGGGTTACTGATGTTGAAGGTACACAGTACCTTGATTGTTTAGCTGGGGCAGGTACATTGGCTTTAGGTCATAATCATCCTGCGGTGATTCAAAGTATTCAAGATACATTGGCAAGTGGTTTGCCATTGCATACTTTAGACTTAACCACACCTTTAAAAGATGCATTCACTGAAGCATTGTTAGCATATTTACCTGGTGGTAAAGAAGAATATTGCTTGCAGTTCTGTGGTCCTGCTGGTGCAGACGCAACTGAAGCAGCAATTAAACTTGCTAAGACTTACACTGGCCGTAGTTCAGTGATCAGTTTCTCTGGCGGTTATCATGGTATGACCCATGGTGCCCTTGCTATGACTGGTAATTTAAGTGCAAAAAATGCAGTTAACGGTTTAATGCCAGGCGTACAATTCATGCCATATCCGCATGAATACCGCTGCCCACTTGGTTTAGGTGGTGAAGCTGGTGTTGACGCTTTAACTTACTTCTTTGAAAACTTTATCGAAGATGTTGAAAGCGGTGTAACAAAACCGGCTGCTGTTATTCTTGAAGCGATTCAAGGTGAAGGCGGCGTAGTTACAGCTCCAGTAAAATGGTTGCAAAAAATCCGTGAAGTGACTGAAAAGCACAACATCGTTTTAATTTTAGATGAAGTTCAAGCTGGCTTTGCACGTTCAGGCAAAATGTTTGCATTTGAACATGCAGGTATTGAACCTGATGTTGTTGTAATGTCTAAAGCAGTAGGTGGTGGTTTACCACTTGCAGTATTAGGTATTAAACGTAAATTTGATGCTTGGCAGCCTGCAGGTCACACCGGTACTTTCCGTGGTAATCAACTTGCTATGGGTACAGGCCTTGTCGTATTAAAAACGATTACTGAACAAAATCTTGCTCAAAATGCGCAAGAACGTGGTGATTATCTACAAGCTGAATTTAAAAAATTGGCTCAAGAATTCCCATGTATCGGTAACGTGCGTGGTCGCGGTTTAATGATCGGTATTGAGATTGTTGACGAGCGTAAACAAGCTGATCGTATTGGTTCACTTCCTGCAGACTCTCAATTAGCTGCTGCAATTCAAACTGCTTGCTTCAACAATAAACTATTGCTTGAAAAAGGTGGTCGTAACGGTACTGTAATTCGTTTACTTTGCCCGCTTATCATCACTCAAGAAGAGTGTGTTGAAGTAGTTGCTCGCTTTAAGAAAGCAATTGCAGAAGCATTGGTTGCAGTACGAGGCGCATAAGTATGGTGGATTTTGCAGAACATCGTAAAGCGTTACTCTGCAATGATGCACAATCCATTGCTGACTATGAGTCAGCAATGGGCGAAGCGGTAAAAGCCGTTTCAGCATGGTTGCAAAATGAAAAGATGTACACAGGTGGTAGCATTAAAGAATTGCGTTCAGCGATTTCTTTCCAGCCTTCAAAAGAAGGTATGGGTGTACAAGAATCACTTCAACGTATGATTGAGCTTTTCTTAAATAAAAGCTTAAAAGTACATCACCCGCACTCATTGGCACATTTACATTGTCCAACAATGGTAATGAGCCAGATTGCGGAAGTACTGATCAATGCGACTAACCAGTCTATGGACTCATGGGATCAAAGCCCAGCCGGTTCATTAATGGAAGTTCAGCTCATTGATTGGTTACGCCAAAAAGTAGGTTATGGTTCTGGTCAGGCGGGTGTTTTCACCTCTGGCGGTACTCAATCTAACCTAATGGGTGTATTGCTTGCTCGTGACTGGTGCATTTCGAAAAACTGGAAAGACGAAAACGGTAACCCGTGGTCTGTACAGCGCGATGGTATTCCAGCTGAAGCAATGAAAAACGTCAAAGTCATTTGTTCTGAAAATGCGCATTTTTCTGTACAAAAGAACATGGCAATGATGGGCATGGGCTTCCAGTCAGTTGTTACTGTTCCTGTGAATGAAAATGCACAGATGGATGTAGATGCTCTCGAAAAAACGATGGCGCATTTGCAGTCAGAAGGTAAAGTAGTGGCTTGTGTCGTTGCGACAGCAGGTACAACTGATGCTGGTGCAATTGATCCATTGAAAAAAATCCGTGAAATTACCAATAAATATGGTTCATGGATGCATATCGATGCGGCATGGGGCGGTGCATTAATTCTGTCAAATGACTATCGTGCAATGCTTGATGGTATTGAATTGTCAGACTCAATTACCCTCGACTTCCATAAGCATTACTTCCAAAGCATTAGCTGTGGCGCGTTTTTGTTGAAAGACGAAGCGAACTATCGCTTTATGCATTACGAAGCTGAATACTTGAACTCTGCTTATGACGAAGAACATGGTGTACCAAACCTTGTTTCTAAGTCATTACAAACGACTCGTCGTTTTGATGCATTGAAATTGTGGATGACAATTGAATCACTTGGTGAAGACCTATATGGTTCAATGATTGACCATGGTGTAAAACTTACTCGTGAAGTTGCAGATTACATCAAGGCAACGACAGGCTTAGAGCTTTTAGTTGAGCCACAATTTGCTTCGGTATTGTTCCGTGTTGTACCACAAGGCTATCCAGCTGAGTTGATCGATAGCTTAAACCAAAACGTAGCGGACGAATTGTTTGCTCGTGGTGAAGCAAATATCGGTGTAACAAAAGTTGGTAATGTACAGTCATTGAAAATGACAACATTAAGCCCTGTTGTAACATTCGAAAACGTTAAAAACCTTTTAGGTCAAGTATTGGCTGAAGCTGACCGCATTAAAGATGCGATTGCTTCTGGTAACTATGTACCACCAATCGACTAATTGAGTTGATACCAAAAAAGCCCGGTTTATTACCGGGCTTTTTTATTACATATTATTTTTATTAAAAAGTGTGTATCAGGAGAGAGATGTATGCACAAAACATGCATATTTTTAAAAAACAAAAATAATTATGCATGATTTATGGGGAGCAAATTTCTTATTGTATTGGTATGTTCCCGATATTTTTGGTCGCATTGATATATCAATATCGTACTTATTAAATAATCCTGCTTTAACTGAAAATAAAGTAAGTGGCTGTAATTACAATTAAGACAAGGAAGAAGAAATGCAACAAGCGAATATGCTCAATGAATTTAAGCTCATTATTGGCGGTCAACTTTGTGCAGGTGAGCAAGGTGAACTAGAAATTATTAACCCTGCTACTGGCTTAACGGCTGCACATTGTGCAAAAGCATCGGTTGAGCAAGTGAATCAAGCAGTGAGTGCGGCTAAACAGGCATCTAAAGCATGGCAGTTGGTTTCACATGATGAACGTAAATCAATTTTAAACAAGATAGCTGACGGTATTGAGAAGCACGCCGAAATGCTCGCTGAACTTGTTGTGCTTGAGCAAGGTAAACCACTTGCACTCGCGCAAATGGAAGTGCAGGGCGCAATTGGCTGGACTCGTTATGCAGCTGCTATGGATTTACCTGTTGAAATTATCGAAGACAGCGAAGCTAAGCGTATTGAGCGTCATCGTCATCCATTAGGAGTAGTCGCTTCAATTACTCCATGGAACTGGCCACTCATGATTGCGGTCTGGCATATCATGCCTGCATTACGTGCCGGTAACGTTGTCATTAGTAAACCTTCTGAATACACACCACTATCAACTTTGCGTTTATGTGAAATTATTCAGCAAGAAGTTCCGGCTGGTGTTATTTCAATTGTGGTGGGTGCTGGTGAGATTGGCGAAGCATTATCTTCTCATCCAGATGTGCAAAAAGTTGTGTTTACGGGTTCAACTCGAACTGGACAGCACATTATGACGGGTGCAGCTCAACAGCTAAAACATTTAACTTTAGAGCTCGGTGGTAATGATGCGGGTATTGTATTACCTGATGCAAATATAGATGAAATTGCAGCTAAGATTTTCAATACTGCGTTCTTAAATGCGGGTCAAACATGCGCCGCGCTAAAACGTTTATATGTGCATGAAAGCCAATATGAGGCTTTATCTCAAAAGTTAGCTGACATTGCCAATGCTCAAATTGTGGGTGATGGAATGGAGTCTTCTACAACATTTGGTCCAGTACAAAACCAAATGCAATATAACAAGGTGAAAGGTCTTATTGCCGAGGCAATTGAGCAAGGAGCAAAAGCACTTTCGGGTCAACAGCAGTTACCGGAGCAGGGCTACTTTATTGCACCAACTATTTTGACTGAAGTTTCTGAATCTTGCCGTGTAGTGCAAGAAGAGCAATTTGGTCCAGTGTTACCTGTCTTAAAATATACAGATATCAATGATGCAATTGCACGTGCCAATGATAGTGAGTTTGGTTTAGGTGGATCAATTTGGTCTTCTGATATTAAAGCTGCTCAAACTTATGCTACTCAGCTTCAATGCGGTACGGTTTGGATCAATACGCATGCAGAAGTTCTACCTCATGCACCTTTTGGTGGCTGGAAAATGTCGGGCTTAGGTGCTGAGTTTGGCTTAGAAGGTTTGCTTGAAAACACAATTGGGCAAACGCTACATATTAGTAAAGTCTAAATATTAGTTTTAAGGCGGATGATAGATCCGCCTTTTTATTCTAAATTATTTTATTAAAAAACTAACTTGCTTAAGTCGTGTGATGGTAGCCGTGACTTTTGGGTTTGATCAAAAAATGATTCTGTTCTTTAATTTTTTTCAGAACAATGTAAGACTTTATGTGGCCAATAAAATTATAAGAAAGCAATCTTTCAGTCACAAATTGAGAAAGCTGTTCTAAGTTTTCAGCAACGACTTTTAAAATAAAATCCGCATCGCCACTAATTGAGAAATGCATCTTGAATGTTGTCTTCTGCTTCAATTAACTCTTGGAAAGCCTGCTGCGATTTTGCTTCGTGTGTTCTTAAATTAATATGAATCATCGCTGTGACTTCCAGTCCTAGCGCTTGTTGCTGGATGCGGGCGGTGTAACCTAAAATTATGCCTTTTGCTCAAGCAGCTGTCTTCTTCTAGAACATTGGGAAGCAGATAAACCGATTAAATCTCCAACTTCCTGATTGGTGAGCCGTCCATTCTTTTGTAATGCCTGAATGATTTGCCAGTCGAACTTATCCATTGCATAAAATCCTTTTATGATACACAAATCATGTATTTTTATTAAAATGCGTTTTCATTATGCACGAAATCTAAAAGGTAGATGAAATATTATTTTTCTATGGAATAAAAAATTGGTCTCAAAGGATATAGAGCAATGTTCATAGAAATCGGTGACTTTTTAAATCTTCGTCTAAAACAAATGGGTATCCAACATCTCTTTGGTGTACCTGGTGATTTTAACCTCTCATATCTAGAACAAGTTGAAGCAGATCCAGAACTCGAATTTATTGGAAATTGTAATGAATTAAATGCTGCCTATGCAGCAGATGGTTATGCACGAATTAACGGTTTTTCTGCCTTGGCAACCACTTACGGTGTAGGCGATTTAAGCGCGATTAACGGCATTGCAGGTGCATATGCAGAAAATGTACCTCTTATTCATATTTCAGGTATTCCACCGTTACATGCAGTTCAAAAGGGCACTTTAATCCACCATACGTTGGTTGATGGCAACTACGACAATATTATGAACTGCATGAAGGAGTTTACAGTTGCTCAAACGCGTTTGACTCCTGCAAATGCAGCCTTTGAAATTGACCGTGTATTACGTCAGTGTTTCCTTGAACGTCGTCCTGTACATATCCAATTAGCAGGCGATATTACTCACGTTAAAATTGAAGTAAGTGAGCGTCCGCTCGATTTAAGCTATCCAGCTGTTGAACCAGATTTATTAAACAGCGTCGTCAATAAACTTTGCGACATTTTGAACAATGCAAAAAAGCCCAGCACTTCTGATTGATAATGAAGCTTCAGTTTTGGTGTAACTTCTCTTCTTAATGATTTATCTCAAAAGTGCTCTATTCCATTTGCTGGTATGAATACTGCAAAAAATATTATGGATGAAGGCTCGCCGCGTTACATTGGCACTTATGTGGGTGGGGCAAGTCAGCCGCATGTTAAAAATATAATTGAGCAGTCTGACTGCCTAATTGGTATTGGCGCACGTTTTACAGATGTAGGTTCGGCTGTATTTACTCATCAAATTGCGACTAAGAACTATATTGAAATTAAATCTTATGGTCTGAACATTTTTGGTCAGGACTTCCCTGGCATAGAGATTGGGCAATTACTTGTTGAGTTAAATAAAAAAGTTGAGCCACGTAAAGCGACCAAACCTGTTCTTGAACAACAGCCACAAAAAGCCTTTGAGGCACCAGCACAACAAAAGCTAAGCCAAGATGTACTTTGGAACTATATTGCAGGTTTCTTAAAAGAAGACGATGTAATTATTGGAGAAGTGGGAACTTCAAACTCAGCTTTGTCTGGTTTAAAACTTCCTGCCACAGCTAAATATATTGCTCAGCCACTTTGGGGTTCAATTGGTTATACCTTGCCAGCTTTACTTGGCAGTTTGCTTGCAGCTCCTGAGCGCCGCCAAATTCTATTTATTGGTGATGGTTCATTCCAGCTTACGGTACAAGAGCTCTCTACAATTATTCGTCACGGTTTAAAACCCATTATTTTCTTGCTGAACAATGGCGGTTACACCATTGAGCGATTAATCATGGGCGAAAACGCTGCCTATAATGATGTACAAAACTGGAAATATACTGATATTCCAGCTGTCTTTAACGGTAAAAAAGGTCATACCACCTATGTGGTTGAAACTGCCGGACAGCTTAGGAGTGTTTTAGATAATATTCATCAAAATGATCAATTAACTTTTATTGAATTAAAACTACCAGCAATGGATGCACCGGTGAGTTTGAAAAAATTTGCCTCAGTCATTGCGCGTTTTGACTACGGTGATCGCGGTTATGAAATTTTAAAGGAGCGTTCCCAGCCTATTAAATGTAAGGATGCAAGCTCGTTTTAAATAGAAGACAGGACAAGTCTTCTCAAAAATTAAATGGACTCATATTAAAGCAAACTTATGTCCGAAGGTCGGTTTCTGGCCTTCGGATATGGTGCTGAATAAAGGTGTACAGGAAGTGACACCAACATTGGAGATAACGTTATGGATGCAAATAATAAGCACGAGTTAAAACAAGGCTTATCCAATCGGCATATTCAACTCATCGCACTCGGAGGTGCGATCGGAACAGGGTTGTTCTTAGGTCTTTCTCAAACGATTAAACTGGCAGGTCCATCAATTTTATTAGGGTATGCAATTGCTGGAATTATCGCTTTTTTAATTATGCGTCATTTAGGTGAAATGGTTGTTGAAGAACCCGTAAGTGGTTCATTTAGTTATTTTGCCAATAAGTACTGGGGCAAAATGGCTGGTTTTATGTCTGGCTGGAACTATTGGGTGTTATATGTACTGGTGAGCATGGCTGAACTCAGTGCAATTGGAACCTTCATTCAGTTCTGGTGGCCTGAAATTCCCACTTGGCTGACCGCTTTATTTTTCTTTATTTTAATTAACGGCATTAACTTGGTAAATGTCCGCTTTTTTGGGGAATCCGAATTCTTATTTTCCTGCATTAAGATTGTTGCAATTTTAAGTATGATTGGTTTTGGTACCTATCTCTTATTTACAGGCTCTGCTGGCCCGCAAGCTGGTATTGCAAATTTATGGCAACACGGTGGTTTCTTCCCACACGGGATTCATGGTTTTGTCATGGCTTTGGCCGTCATTATGTTTGCATTTGGTGGTTTAGAGTTAATTGGTATTGCTGCGGCTGAAACTAAAAAACCTGAAACAACCATTCCAAAAGCAGTGAACCAGATTGTTTATCGTATTTTAATTTTTTATATTGGTGCGATTGGAATCTTACTGTGCCTTTACCCTTGGAATATGGTTGCAGAAGGCGGGAGTCCATTTGTAATGATTTTCCAGTCATTAAATAGTAATGGCGTTGCGAATGTTTTAAACTTTGTGGTTTTGATTGCTGCTATTTCGGTTTATAACAGTTGCATTTATTGTAATAGCCGTATGTTGCATGGTTTAGCAGAGCAGGGTAATGCTCCGGCAATTTTGAAAAAAGTAAACAGCCGTGGTATTCCAGTTCCAGCCGCAGTTCTTTCTGCATCAATCACAGCAATATGTGTGGTCGTAAATTACCTCATTCCTGGCCAAGCTTTTCAGCTCTTTATGATGCTCGTTGTGGCTGCACTTGTCATTAACTGGCTTATGATTTCAGTGACTCATTTGAAATTTACTAAAGCAATGAAATTGCAAAAACGTCAAACCAAATTTAAAAGTATTCTTAGCCCATGGAGTAATTATTTAACCATTAGCTTTGTATGCTTTATTCTTATTATCATGGCAATGACGCCAGATATGAGATTGGCTGTTATTTTAGGCCCAATTTGGCTCGCTTTTTTAGCACTGATGTATTTCTTAAAATATCGTAAAAAAATGGTAGTGATGCCAGAAGTACAATCGAATTAATTCACTAAATTTACAATGATATTGCGGTTACCTGACTTAAAGTAGGTAACCGTTTATCTTTTGTCATATTATTTTCATGTTACAAAGAAATTATTATTTCTTACCATATTTAATAAAAATTTTAGTCATAAAATTATTATTATTCGTAAAAGTAAAAATAGAGTTAAATAATAGATTTTTAAAATATTTATAATATATTTGTGTTTTATATTTTATAAATACTTAAAATCTATATTTTTAATCAATGTCATAATACAGACTAATATATAGGGTAAAATACTCGCTCGCGTTGAATTAAATATTTGATAATAGATAAAAAATAGTAAACAGATAATTAACAATATCGAAATCATTAAAGCGTCATCATACTGTAACTTAATTGTCATATTTTCTATTCACAATGCAGCTATCGAAGAGCGTACAAGCACTCAACAAAAAGTGACGTACAACCTATTGCATTAATGAGAGAGAACAGAATGCGCTTAAATCCACGTCAAATCGCAATTGCGTTAGCAGTAACTGGGGCAGCTGTAACAACGACTGCAAATGCAGCTCGTGATACGATTCAAATTGCTGGTTCTTCAACTGTACTACCATTTGCCAGCGTTGTAGCTGAAGAGTTCGGTAATACATTCCCTCAATTTAAAACTCCTGTAGTTGGTTCTGGCGGTTCTTCTGCTGGTTTAAAACAATTCTGTCAAGGTGTGGGTGACAACACTATCGACGTTGCTAACTCTTCTCGTAAAATTAAAAGCACTGAAATTGAAGCTTGTAACAAAGCTGGTGTAAAACAAATTCAAGAAATTAAAATTGGTTATGACGGTATTGTATTTGCGTCTAGCTCAAACAAAGCAGCTTATAAATTAAAACCTTACCATGTATTTGCAGCTTTATCTGCACAACTACCTTCAAAAGGTAAGTTGGTTCCAAACCCATACACAAATTGGAACCAGATTGATAAATCACTTCCAAATGAACCAATTACACTTGTTATTCCTGCTTCTAACCACGGTACACGTGAAGTTTTCCAAGAGAAAATGGTCGAAGCTGGTTGCGAATCGTATGAATACTTCAAGAGCCTAGATAAAGATGCTCAGAAGAAAGCATGTTCTACTTTCCGTAAAGATGGCCGCGTAATTGAAATTGCTGGTGACTACACAGAAACATTGGCCCGCTTAAAGACCTCTCCAAGTGCAGTGGGCGTGTTTGGTCTAAGTTTCTATGATATGAACCGTGACAAGTTACGTGTAGCAACAGTAAACAATGTTGTTCCTTCTGAGAAAACAGTTTTGAACGGTACATATCCTGTGTCTCGTCCATTGTTCTTCTACGTGAAAGGCGAGCATTTAAAATCAGTTAAAGGCTTACCGCAATATGTAGAATATTTCGTAAGCAAAAAAGCAACAGGTAAAGGTTCTAAAGCTGAACGTGATGGCTTAATCGCAATGTCTGATGCTGAACGTGCAAAAGTATTGGCTGACTTTAAAGCAGGTAAAACTGTTAAATAAGTTAGTTTGAATAGGGGCTGGTGATCTTGAGAGTTCATCAGCCTTTTTGTCTAACTTGTTTTTCCAAATTATGACAATTGAGAAAACAGTGGAGAGTACATGAATCTGCTACTTATCGGTGTGTTGTTAGCCCTTGTGGCAATCGCATATCAACTTGGGCTGAGAAAGAGCCGTAGCCTAGCAGGTAAGGGAAGCAACTCGGCGACGTTACATTCTCGTCCTGGTTATTATGGTGCACTGGTTGGGCTTTGGTGCGGTATCCCTGCTTTTTTAATTTTGATCATTTGGAGCTTGGTTGAACCAAGTGTTTTAAACCATATTATTTTTAATAATATTCCCGCGACCGTAAGTGCTTCACTTGATGAAGCTGGCAGAAGTGTATTAGTTGATCGTGTTCAAGCGATTGCTTCTGGTTTTGGGGTGAGTGATAAACCGGCAGCCTATGAGTTAGCTGCTGCTCAACAGTTCGCAAAATTTCAAACCATTGGCTCTTTTGCCAAATTTGCTGTTGTCGTTTGTGCAGCTTTATTGGGTTTGGTTTGGGCGAAGAAAAAAATTAATCAACAATATCGTGCGCGTAACCAAGTTGAACGTGCCATTAATGTTGCTTTGATTTTATGTTCTGGTGTTGCGATTTTGACAACCATCGGTATTGTGATGTCGATGTTTGGCGAAGCAATGCACTTTTTCCGTTTTGTAAGTCCGCTTGATTTCTTCTTCGGGACAGAGTGGAACCCAGGCTTTAGTACTTCAGGTAATGTTGAAGGCAGTTATGGTTTACTGCCATTACTTTGGGGCACGCTCATGGTCAGCGGCATTG
Source organism: Euborellia annulipes (assembly GCA_023213315.1). Taxonomy (NCBI): domain Eukaryota; kingdom Metazoa; phylum Arthropoda; class Insecta; order Dermaptera; family Anisolabididae; genus Euborellia; species Euborellia annulipes. The sequence continues at coordinate 35,393 of JAKCPI010023554.1, read as the reverse complement.
CTTTATTAGTTGCCGTACCCATTGGATTAATGATTGCCATTTATTTAGCTGAATATGCTTCTCCTTGGTTACGCTCATGGGCAAAACCAGCAATTGAAGTTTTAGCCGGTATTCCAACAATCGTTTATGGTGTTTTTGCCATGATGGTTATTGGGCCATTTTTCAAGGCAGCTGGCGCTTACGTTGGCCTTGAAATTAACGCGACCAGTGCTTTGACTGCTGGTTTCGTAATGGGGATTATGATTATTCCGTTTGTTTCTTCTTTATCAGACGACATTATTACCCAAGTACCTCGTGCTTTACGTGACGGTTCTTTAGGACTTGGAGCAACTAAGTCAGAAACAATTCGTCAAGTCGTTTTACCTGCTGCATTACCAGGTATTACGGGCGCATTTTTACTAGCTGTCTCTCGCGCCGTAGGGGAAACCATGATCGTGGTTTTGGCCGCAGGGAACAGCCCACTTTTACATGCAAATCCATTTGAAGCTGTTTCGACAGTGACCGTTACGATCGTAAAACAGTTGACTGGCGATACTGACTTTGCCAGCCCACAAGCTTTGGTTGCATTCGCGTTAGGTCTAACACTATTTGTGATTACCTTATGCTTAAACATTGTTGCACTGTACATTGTGCGTAAATACCGTGAGCAATACGAATGAGTACATCAAATACATCATCTCCTATGGATCAGAACGTATTTGATCCAAAAGCTGCTGCTGAATCACGTGAGCGACGTAAACAGGTCATCGAAAAATCTTTGGCTAAGCGTCATCGTAAAGAAAAAGCTTTTCGTTATGCTGGTTTCTCGGCAGTCGTAATTGGACTTGCATTCGTTGCACTATTGTTTAGCAGTATTTTGGCAAAAGGTTTACCTGCTTTTTGGCAAACTAGCATGAATGTTCCAATTTACTTTGATCCGAAAGTAATTGATGCAGGTCCTGTACCTGTTCGTGGTCAGGGGAAACACCTGCACATTATCAAGAGCGTTATATCGACTGGCAAACCAAAATGGGTATGGTTGATTGGGACGGTATTATTGTAAATGGAATGATTGCTAAAGACCCGGCACTTGCTAGTCAACGTGATCATTTAAGTAGCCTTTATGCAAGTTCAGAGGCTTATCGTTTACGTGACATGGTTTTTGCAGACCCATCACTCATTGGTAAAAAAGAAACTCTTAATTTCTTGGGTGATGCCAATGTCGATGTCTGGTTAAAAGGTAATATTGACCGTTCATTGCCAGATGAGCAACAGCAACTTGGATCCTGAAGTGCGTAAACTTGCAGATGACCTAAAAGCAAAAGGTGTTCTTGAAAGTACATTTAATATGGAACTTATTTAAGAATCCGGACTCTCGTAGTTCACCAGCAATTAGTGGTCTTGCAGGTGCTTTTATGGGTTCATTGTTCATGATGCTGATTGTGATCATTATTGCAATTCCGATTGGTGTTGCCAGCGCAATCTATCTTGAAGAATTTGCTCCAAAAAATATTCTTACAGACATTATTGAAGTCAACATCAATAACCTTGCTGCTGTTCCTTCAATTGTGTTTGGTTTACTCGGTGCAGCAATTTTTATTGGTTGGATGCATTTGCCTTTATCTGCTCCGTTAGTGGGTGGTTTAGTTCTAAGTTTGATGACATTACCAACAGTCATTATTACCACTCGTGCTTCATTAAAAGCAGTACCACCGTCTATTCGACAAGCTGCACTTGGTTTGGGCGCTTCTAAATTTCAGACCATTTTCCACCACGTTTTACCATTAGCTTTACCGGGTATTATGACCGGCGCAATTATTGGTGTTGCTCATGCACTTGGTGAAACTGCACCTTTACTTTTAATTGGAATGAGTGCATTCGTTGCAAGTATTCCAACAACCCCATTTGATCAAGCAACCGCTTTACCTGTCCAAGTTTACTTATGGCAAGGTAATGAGTTGCGTAACTTCTTCGAAGGCCGTACTGCCGCTGCGATTATCGTACTCCTTGCATTAATGATTGGTTTAAACAGTCTTGCAATTTGGTTACGTAAAAAGTTCGAAGTGCGTTGGTAATAGAGGATAAATCATGAATACTATTGATATTACGAATTCCTTAGAAAAGGATAAGTTAGTGAATACTGAACAATCTCAATTTACAGATAAATCGCAAAATCATGGCACTTCGTATGTTTCGCATTTTGAACCACAAACTTCAAAAAAGCAGAACTCAACCGAAATCAAAATTAGTGCACAAGATGCCCATGTTTATTATGGTGATGTTGAAGCGATTAAGGGTATTGACCTCGATATTTACCAAAACGAAGTTATTGCCTTTATTGGACCGTCAGGCTGTGGTAAATCTAACCTTTCTTCGTACGATAAACCGCATGAATGACACCATTGATGGTTGTCGTGTAACAGGTAAGATTACACTCGATAACCACAATATTTATGATCCAAACCTTGATGTCGTATTATTACGTGCTCAAGTGGGAATGGTATTCCAGAAGCCGAATCCGTTCCCTAAAACTATTTTTGATAACGTGGCTTATGGTCCTAAACTTCATGGTCTAGCCACGTGATAAATATGATCTAGAAGAAATTGTTGAAAATAGCTTGCGTAAAGCGGGTTTATGGGAAGAAGTGAAAGATCGTTTGAATCAACCGGGTACTGGTTTGTCAGGTGGTCAGCAACAACGTTTATGTATTGCACGTACGATTGCAGTAAGTCCTGAAGTGATTTTGATGGATGAGCCGTGTTCTGCACTCGACCCAATCGCAACAGCAAAAATTGAAGAATTGATTTCTGATCTATCAGAGCAATATACAATTGTAATTGTGACGCACTCAATGCAACAAGCGGCGCGTGTTTCGGATCGTACTGCTTACTTCCATTTAGGTGATTTGATTGAAGTCAACTCAACTGAAAAAGTCTTTACTCAACCTGATCATCAGTTGACAGAAGCTTATATTACCGGACGATTCGGTTAATTCGTAATTAAGACAAAAAAAGAGCCATGTGCTCTTTTTTTTATTTTATAAATGAAAATGACTCTATTTTGCAAAATCGCTATTGAATTTTAATCAAAAGGACCACATCTTAAGGCTATAAAAGATAACTTATGAGCTTAGAATTTTATGTTATTCCATTTGCCTAAACTCCCTGCAGAAATACGTGTTAGTCACTTAAATGCACGTGTAAATGAACAGAGAAAAAAATTGCACAAACTACTGCAAGCCGTTTAGAACTTTTACAATTGGCTCAACAACTTGCTAAAGAAGCTAAAATTCGCCGTAAAAATAATCAGAAAATCTTTGTCTTAGATTTTAAGGGGGATATTCAAGCTTCAGCGGTTGAAAACATACGAGAAGAAATCACTCTCATTTTAGCAACTGCTAAAGCAGGGCGTGACCGAGTTGTTGTTCGCCTTGAAAGCCCAGGAGGTATGGTACATGGTTATGGTCTAGCAGCAGCTCAATTGGTGCGCTTACGCGATGCAGGCTTCCATCTGACCATCTGTGTAGACAAAGTGGCAGCAAGTGGCGGCTATATGATGGCATGTATCGCAAATGAAATTATTACAGCTCCATTTGCTATTGTTGGTTCAATTGGTGTAGTTGCTCAAGTTCCAAATTTTAATCGTCTTTTAAAACAACATAATGTTGATTTTGAGCTTTACACAGCAGGGCAGTATAAGCGTACTGTAACTATGTTTGGCGAAAACACTCCTGAAGGTAAAGCGAAGTTCGAAGAAGAGCTTCAACAAACTCATGTGTTATTTAAGCACTTTGTTGAAAAGTATCGACCACAGCTTAATGTTGATAAAGTCGCTACAGGTGAACATTGGTACGGTGAAGATGCGCTTAATCTCAACCTTGTTGATAAATTACAAACATCTGATGAGTATCTATTAGCGTTATTAGCACAGCATGATGTCTATGTGATTAACACTCGTAAGAAAGCAACCTTAGGTGAAAAGTTGGGTTTGCAAGCGGCACAAATGGCAGATAGCTTGATTCCAGCTGTGATGAGCAAAGTGATGGAAAGCCTTGCAAAAGCAAATACAACTCTTGTGCAGGTGCGTGATCCAAAATTATAAGTTTTTGTGATTCACATTTTGATAAAAAACCAGCTTAATAGGCTGGTTTTTTTATTGAATTAATAAATAAATCCAGTTTTTAAAATATCTCTAACTTTTTAATAAAAATTCAAAAATAATTATTGATAAATATACTTTTTGAATTGTGATAAACCAATGGTTTTGATATTTTAAACACCAATAAAATAGCTTTTAGATGAATCATTTAAAAAGTTAGACATTTAAAAATATAACTGAAATTCAGGATAGGAAATAATGACAAGAATAATTGTGGCATCCAAAGAGGGTTTGGACGTTCTGCAAGATGGTCAGCTCAATAAGGTTGTGTTAAGTAAACCTTCTATTATTCAAATTGGTATTAGTCAAAAAGATATAGCATCAATGGAAAAGCAGGGGGCAGTCTAGTCATCCATTTAAAAAATGGAGAAACCCTTGTTTTAGAAAATTTCTTTAATGAAGCAACGAATACAACAGACCATTCACTTGTTTTTCCAACTGAACATGGAAAATTTGTTGAAGCACAATTTGATGCACAAGGTAAGGTTATAGATTATACAGGTCTAAACCATGTCACAGATTTAGCCTACACAAGCACTAGCCAGCCAGCCTCAACAATGGCAGTTGATGATTCTCCAACTTTTTCGATGGGCAATGTGCTAAAAGCAGGCTTAGCAGTTTTAGCCGCTGAAGGTTTATACCTTTGGGCTTTTGATAACGATGACAAAGATGATTCACCTGTTGACGTCCCAAACACTGCGAAACCAACAGATGTAAAACTTGCAGATGATGCTGTTACGGTCACTGGTAAGGCAGAAGCTAATGCAAAAATTTATATTAAAGATACTGCTGGAAATACGGTAGCCTCTGGTGTTGCAGATGCAAGTGGTAATTTTACTATCAAGTTAGACAAGCCTTTGACAGATGGAAATAAATTAAATGTTTCTGCTCAAAATGGGGGCGGTAAAGAGTCTAGTGGTGCTGCTATTACAGGTGCAAAAGATACAATTGCTCCAGATGCTCCTCAAGCTCAGCTTAGTGAAGATGGTTCATTAGTAACAGGTAAAGCTGAAGCGAATGCAAAAATTACTGTATATGATGCCGCTGATAAAGTATTAGGAACTGTAACTGCGAATAAAGATGGGATCTTTTCTTTAAAACTTACTCCGCCCTTGACTAGTGACGCAGGTGGTAAGGTGGTTGCAGAAGATGCGGCTAGCAATAAATCTGAGCCAAGTAAAATAATTGCAGGAAAGGATACCTTTGCTCCAGATGCGCCTTTAGTAGAAGTGAATAAAGAAGGCACAACAGTTGAAGGTAAAACTGAAGCCAATGCAAAGGTTCAAATCAAAGATGCTGATGGTAAGGTAATCGGAACTGGTACGGCAAATGCTCAAGGTGAGTTTCAAATTACACTTTCTCCTGCATTAAAAGATGCACAGAAGGCGACTATTATTGTTGAAGATGCAACAGGAAATACTTCTAAACCATTAGAAATTTCTCCAAATTATGACTCTATTGCACCTGATAAACCAGTAGCTCAAATTAATGCTGATGGTACAACAGTAACAGGCACAGCAGAAGCTAATGCAAAAATTGAAGTTAAAGATTTAAGCGGCAAGGTCATTGGTAGTGGAACCGCTGGTGCAGATGGGAAATTTACAATTTCTATTTCGCCAGCCTTAACTGATAATAAGCATGCCTCTGTATCAGCTATTGATAGTGCCGGAAATAAATCTGATGTTCTTGATATTATCGGTACTAAAGATACTACACCTCCTATCAAACCAGTCTTAAATAGTGTGGATGATGATGTAGGAGCTTTAAAAGGGGCGATTACAGCTGGTTCTGAAACAGATGATGCCAGACCAAAACTTACGGGATCAGGTGAGGCAAATGCCACGCTCACTATTTATGATAATGGCGTTGCTATTGGAATTGTGACTGTAAGTAGTGGTAGATCATGGACGTTTAGTCTTGATAAAGATTTAGACCTTGGAAAGCATACGATTACTTTGACTCAGACAGATGCAGCAGGGCTTACGAGTGAAGTTAGTTCGCCATTTACGTTTTATGTGATCGCTCCCAAAGTAGCGAGTGCTAGTGAGAGTTATGAGTAGTGATGTAAATGAAGTTGTCCCTTCCGTGGTAGATAGTATTAGTTTGAATACTTTAAAGTTAGTACAAAATACAACGAATGAAACCCATAACCAGCAGCAGAAATCTGTGTCATTAGATGATTTATTAAAAAGTTCTTCACCTAATGATTCAGACCCGATCGCAAAACTTTTATCTGCAACAGAGTCTAAACCTGTGGTGAATGAGCAGAGCGATGTAAATAACACAGCTAGTGATATCACAACCAATCTAGATCAACTTCTACCAAATGCGACTTCTTCAGTTTTATCAAATCTTTTAGATCAAACTTATCCAGTAGTTTAAATATCCTTTAAAAAAAGCGCTCATTGAGCGCTTTTTTTTATTTATGAGATTTATTTATTTTAGGTGCTTTTATAAGAGCAGCAACTCCATAAATTATTGCTCCAATAGTTGCTAACAGCATATCTTTATGGGCATCCCACATATCGCCTTGTTGCCCATTATAATTTTCGGCTTCTTCTGGAGATAAACCAATCGCAATCGCCCATTCAATGAGCTCATAAAAAACACTCGATGCCATCACGAATTGAATCACAAGTAAAAACAAAGTAAAAGGTCGTGCGGTAGGCAACCAAACCTGAAAAACTCGATAAATAAGAGGGTAGAGCAAAACACCATAGGCAAGATGAACTAAACGATCATACATGTTGCGGGACCACCCCATGTATTGATCTAGATTAAAATGGAATATCTGTTGAATCCAGCCATTGTAAGGAACGTATGAATACAGGTAGTGTGCGCCGATAATGTGAATCAGTAAAAATAGTAAGTAGAGAGTAAAGCTTAAAAAATCGAGGTCAATCTTTTTAAAAATAATAAATAGTAGAACCAACATAAAAACAGTTCCCACCTGATGAAGTAAGTAAGCTTCAAATTCAAGGGGCTGAATGCCTGACAGTATAATGGCAATAAAAATAAGACTAAGAGCAATATAGTGTTTAAGTTTGAATTGTTTTTCGATCATTTTATAAAGGCTTTATTGTGATTTATATTAGTGTAATAAAAAAGCGAAGCCTAAGCTCCGCTTTTTATAAACTTTTTAATTAGATTTTGCTAATTAAATCGTTAATTTGTTTTGCTTGTTCTGCTGCATTACCTGTATAAGTTGCAGGAGTAAGTTCAGCTAAACGCGCACGTTCTTCGCTTGGTACTTGAGAAAGTTCATCACCATTTACGAAGTTAACCATCATGTCGCGAGTCATTGCTTGACCACGAGTTAATGCTTTTAACTTTTCATATGGCTTTTCAACGTTATAGCGACGCATAACAGTTTGAATTGGCTCTGCTAACACTTCTTGAGCTTGGTCAAGATCTTCAAGTAAACGGTTTGCATTGAGCTCAAGTTTACCAACACCTTTTAGACAAGCATCAAAAGCAATTAAACTTTGTGCAAAACCAACACCCATATTACGAAGTACAGTCGAGTCAGTTAAGTCACGCTGCCAGCGAGAAATTGGTAATTTTTCGCCTAAGTGTGCTAATACGGCATTTGCAATACCTAAGTTACCTTCAGAGTTTTCAAAGTCAATTGGGTTAACTTTGTGTGGCATAGTTGAAGAACCAACTTCACCATCTTTTTAATCTTTGTTTGAAGTAACCTAAAGAAATGTAACCCCATACGTCACGGTTAAAGTCGATTAAAATCGTATTGAAGCGGCGTAGGGCATCAAACAACTCTGCCATGTAGTCATGTGGCTCGATTTGTGTCGTGTACGGGTTGAATGCTAAACCTAAAGATTCAACAAAAGCTTGAGCATGTGCAGCCCAGTCAACATCTGGGTAAGCAGAAAGGTGAGCATTGTAGTTACCTACAGCGCCGTTGATTTTGCCTAATAGTTCAACATTTTCAAATTGTTTGATTTGGCGAGCTAAACGGTATGCAACGTTCGCCATTTCTTTACCCAAAGTTGTTGGGCTAGCCGTTTGACCGTGCGTACGTGACAACATTGGTTGTTCAGCATGAGTCGTTGCTAAAGCAGAGATCGCATTTAAAATTTGCTTCATGCTTGATACTAAAACCTCACGGCCGTTTTTAAGCATCAATGCATGAGACAAGTTGTTGATGTCTTCTGATGTACATGCAAAGTGAATAAATTCACCCGCGTTTTGTAATTCAGTAATACCTGCAATTTTCTCTTTTAAGAAATATTCAACAGCTTTTACATCATGGTTCGTTGTACGTTCAATTTCTTTAATACGGTTTGCATCTTCTTCAGAAAAATTGCTAACAATGGCATCTAAAGCTGCATTTGTTTCATTTGAAAAAGGAGCAACTTCAACAATTTCTGGACGGTTAGAAAGCGCTTGTAACCAACGCACTTCTACAGTGACACGAGCATGGATTAAACCAAACTCAGAAAGAAAAGGGCGTAGCGCATCACATTTGCTGGCATAACGTCCATCTAATGGTGATAGTGCGGTTAAAGCGTTCATAACGATTCCTTAATGTTGGAATAAACATAAAACCAAAAATAATCTCTTTACAGTCTTAGATGACTTGGTACTGTAAACGAGCAAGTGCTTGAATATCCTGTAGCAATTTACGCTTGCTAAAAATCATGTTCCACGAACTACCACCGAGTTGTCGCCATAAATGGGCCATCTGCAAGCCAGTAAACAGACAAGCACGGATGCGGTTAGTATGGTTGGTATCTTTAAATGCTTCTGCATTACCACGAACGAGAATGCGGGGGTTAATCTGCCCAGCAGTATCAACATAAGTTTGAGCCAAATTGGCTAAAATGCTTGGATGTAAATAGTTATTATCAAAAAAAGAAAGCTGTTTTAAAATCTTTTGCTGAGCTTTTTCAATGATTGCGACATATTCTGGGTTGCTATAGACCTTCTTTTCTAATTGTAAAAGTGACATCGCGTATGACATTGGAAGCTTAGCTGTGCCCATTTTGGGAAGGCGAGATTTAGGCATATTTGTAAAAGGTTGAGTAATACAATTTTCGAGTGTTTTAAGCCCTAAAGAAATATCTGCCAACTGATTAAAAAAATCTAATGTTTGAACACCATTGTTGACTGTAGGGCGAATATTTAAACTCGCTTTGATTAACAGCTCAAAATAGAAGTTACCACTTTCACCAATACTCTGCTGACCCGTTAGGGCTGTCATATGCGTGAGCTGGGTAGCCTGAAATACCCCAGCCAAGGCAAGGGCACGGTTTTGGCGAACATTCAAGGCTTGTGATTGTTGAAATGGTAACTCCACCATGCCATTCATTCCCTTAAATAAAATTTGGTGTAGGGGCATTTGTATGGTGAATGACACCCCCGCCTAAGCAAACTTCATCTGAATAAAATACAACGCTTTGACCCGGCGTAACAGCGCGCTGAGGTTCATCAAACTCAACTCGTACACCGTGTTCACTATTTTCATCATTAAAAACTGTACATGCCTGATCAGGTTGGCGATAGCGTGTTTTAGCTGTACAGCGTAAACCTTCAACTGGAATATTCTGTTCACCAGCTACCCAGTCAATTGACTCACTCCAAAGCTGTGTGCTTTGCATGAGTGGGTGTTCATGTCCCTGACCAATAACGAGGCGATTATTGGCAATATCTTTATGTAGTACGAACCATGCACCTTCCGCTGCACCTTTCAAACCACCTAGACCAATTCCGCCACGTTGACCGAGCGTATAGTACATCAGACCGTGATGTTCACCAACTTCTTTACCTGTATCAAGTACAATTTTTCCAGGTTGAGCGGGTAAATATTGTTTAAGGAAGTCATTAAATCGACGTTCGCCAATAAAACAGATCCCTGTAGAGTCTTTTTTCTTGGCTGTAGCAAGATCCAGTTCCTCAGCAATTCTGCGAACTTCTGGCTTTTCGATCTCACCTACAGGGAATAAGGTTTTATTAATTTCTTTACCATGGACAGCATGCAGGAAATAGGTTTGGTCTTTATTACTATCTAAACCACGTAATAACGGTGCGTATGCTTCGCCTTTCGAGTTATATGTAGTTTCGCCACGACGTGCATAATGACCAGTCGCGATAAAGTCTGCACCTAAAGTTATGGCATGATCTAAAAATGCACGGAACTTAATTTCTTTATTACATAAAATATCTGGGTTTGGCGTGCGTCCAGATGCATATTCAGCTAAGAAAAGTTCAAATACGCGATCCCAATATTCCATAGCAAAGTTTGCAGTATGGAGTTTAATGCCTATTTTATCGGCTACTGCTTGAGCATCGGCTAAATCTTCCATTGCCGTACAGTATTCCGTGCCGTCGTCTTCCTCCCAGTTCTTCATGAAAAGACCTTCAACTTGATATCCTTGTTGAAGTAAAAGTGCTGCAGAAACAGAAGAGTCTACACCACCAGACATACCGACGATGACACGTTGTTGCATAGGACTAGGCATCCAAATGAGAAGTTAATGAGGAAGAGAAAGGGTGCTCATAAATAAGCGATAAAGGATAATGGTGGCCTTTCATGGCATCTTCAACTGCTTTTAGCACGAGCGGACTACGGGCACGAGCAGATTCTTTGAGCTCATCTGGTGTCATCCACACAGCAGCTACAATATCTGTATCGAGTTGAGGATTACTTTCAACTTGAGTCACATGTGCTAGAAAACAGAAGCGATAATATGTACGGTCTGGAAACATGGGCGGGGTATAAGTATAAATACCGAGCAAGGCATCAATTTCAACATGATGACCCGTTTCTTCGAGTGTTTCACGAATGGCTGCTTGTGTTAATGACTCACCACATTCCACATGACCAGCAGGTTGGTTAAATACAGTGTGTACAAAACCTTCACTATGTTCTTCTACAAAAAGATAGCGTCCGTCTTTTTCGACGACTGTAGCAACAGTGACATGAGGAGTCCATGCAGCCATAAAAAAGCACCATGATTTAAAAGACGTATAATACGAAATTTAGGGGTTTTTGGCTACGGTGTTCTGCTAAACGATATGAGCAATACTACAAAACCATATCGTTTAAAAAATCAGAATTTTATTACTGGCAATTTATAGAGCTAATTACTCTTGATCTGCTTGAGTCGCTTTATGATTATTTTGTACTTTTACATAATGTCTTGCCGAATAAGGAAGAAATGCTAATTCTTTTTCGGTCAGTGGTCGCACTTGCTGTACAGGGCTCCCTACATACAGATAACCACTTTTTAAGACTTTACGTGGTGGAACCAAGCTTCCCGCGCCAATCATTACATCATCTTCAATAATCACGTCATCTAGAACAACGGTATTGATTCCGATTAAAACACGGTTGCCGATGGTGCAGCCATGCAAAGTCACATGGTGGCCAACCGTTACGTCTTCACCAATAATGAGAGGTGAACCATTAGGTTTTGCATCATTTTTATGACTAACATGCAACATACAATGGTCTTGAACATTACTGTTTTTACCAATTTGAATACTATTTACGTCACCGCGAATGACTGCAAAAGGCCAGACAGAAACATTTTCGGCTAAGCTGACTTCACCGACTACAACAGCCATGTCGTCGATATAACATGATGTATCAACTTGAGGACGGTGTTCAAGATAAGGACGTATGTTCTTTGCCATGAGAGGGGATCAACATAAAATTTAGATGAATTATAAAATAAAAAAGCACTCAGACTAAATAGCATGAGTGCTTAATTCAACTATTCAAAAATTAGAATAAGTTACTGAAGAATTGTTTAACATGGTCGATTAAGCGTGCAAAGAAACCTGCTTCTTCAACTGGCTTTAATGCAACTAATGGCTTTTCAGCAATGACTTTGCCGTCAAGGCTAGCAACAAGTTTGCCCACGACTTGGCCCTTTTGAAGTGGCGCATTTAAGTTAGGTTGAACCACTAACTGAGTTTTAATGCCGTCAGCTTTACCCTTAGGCATAGTCACACTGAAGTTTTCAGCTAAACCCACTTGAACTTCATCTTCTTTACCAAACCAGACTTTTGCTTTTGCAAGAACCTGATTTGCTGGTTGAACATTTGCAGTTTCAAAGTTTGCAAAGCCCCAAGCCAATAAAGTACGTGTTTGATCTGCACGTTCAGCCATGCTTGGAGTACCAAAAATCACTGAAACTAAACGCATTGGACCGCGTTTACTTGAAGTCGTTAAGCAGTAACCAGCTTCATCTGTATGGCCTGTTTTTAAACCATCTACACTTGGGTCTGTGTAAAGCAAGGCATTACGGTTACCTTGTTTAATACCATTAAAGGTAAATTCTTTTTCAGAGTAGATTGGATAATATTTTGAGCTGTCTTTAATAATATGTTGGGCTAAAACTGCCATATCTTTTGCAGTTGAATAGTGGCCTTCAGCTGGCATACCAGTCGAGTTAACAAACTGAGTATTTACCATGCCGATACGTTTTGCTTCCTGATTCATCATGTGAGCAAAAGTGCCTTCATTTCCGGCAATATGTTCAGCCATTGCTTTTGATGCATCATTACCTGACTGGATAATAATACCACGGAGCATTTCTAGAACAGTCGCTGTACCATTTAAAGGGACATACATACATGATTCAGAGCTACTTCCTTTACACCATGCAGACTCGTTCATACGAACCTGTTCATTTTCAGTCAGATCACCTTTTAATAATTTTTGTTCAATGATGTAACTGGTCATCATTTTAGTCATCGAAGCAGGAGCAAGCTTTTCATTTTCATTTTTAGAAGCAAGAATTTGTCCTGTCTCGTAATCCATTAATACATAAGACTTATTATTTAATTCTGGCGGAGCTGATAAGACAGTTGCTGCATAAGAAAAGCTTGGCAAAAGGAGTAGTGCAGCAATAGCGCTTTTTCGAGTCATTCTATGTAATTCCAATATCTTGTATGAAGCAGAAGAGCCTAGCATTTTAGGATAAAGCAAAGCCGACTTCTATGGGGGAAGTCGGCTTTTTCAAACAGTATTGTAACTCAAGAGTTTTTTGCTAATTTAGTTTTGCGATTGATATGCTTTCACGTCTTGGCAGACTAATGTGTTTTGCTCATCACCCGCTGCTTTAGCATCTTTACGCGCTTCTTTTAAGAATTTTTTGAAGCCTTTGTCTTTGCTGCGTTTTTCTAATGCAGAGACAGCGTCAGTTTCATTGGGTAGGTAGTCTTTAACTAAACGTTCGTAACCTTGCGCAAAATCAGCATCTTTTTTGCCAATAAGACCTGGGCAAATTTCAGAAAGTACTTGAATTGCAGCTAATTCTTCAGGGGTTATGCTTTGTTGTGGAGTTACTTCAACAACATTTTCATTTTCGGTTTTATTTTCAGCCGTTTTTTTCTTGTCAGCAGCAAAACCCACTGTTGCCATGCTCATAAGTAAAACCAAAGAGAGCGATTGAACTAAGCTTTTCTTCATAAACATCGATAACCCGAAATAAAAAATTTAAATATGTCGATAGCTTAACCAATTTGTAGGTTAAGAAAATGGAAAAAATGTATTGTTATGTTGGTTTTCTGCTTAATACTAAGCAGAAAACCTCAATAAATAAACCTCTACTCTAAAAGAGCAAAAGATCTATTCTTTATAATTGACGATCTCTTCACAAAGCTCATGTTGCTCATGATGGTCCATTTGTTTTGAAGCTTGACGTGCTTCATTTAACAAGGTTTTAAACTCTGCATCATGTTGTAGAGTCGCGAGAGTAGTTGATTTATTTGAATAACCGTTTAGATACATCGCAATAATTTTTTGAGTATTTGCCTCAAGTTTTTTATTTGTCCCTACGAAAGCTGGACAAATTTCCTGCAAGACTTGCGTGGCAGCAATGTCATCTTTAATTAAGCTATCAGCCTCTTGTGTTGAGATATTCTCATCTGCAAAAACAGCTTGCGTACACAATGTGATACTGATCCCCAATACCTGAAAAAAAGGAGCGAAAGTTTTCATTTTTTCACAATTTTATAATGCTATGGAGGCATAAATATATATAATTCAACGAATAATTCAATTGTGAAAACCTTTAGGTTTATTTGTAGAGAAAAATTTTAGTGAATATTTTGATTGCGAATGATGACGGTGTATTTGCACCCGGTATACAGGCTTTAGCTGAAGCATTAAAACCACTTGGCCGTGTGGTTGTGGTTGCACCAGAAAGTGAAAGAAGTGGTTTTTCAAGTGCGTTAACATTAGATCGACCATTGCGCCCAATTCAAATTGCCGAAGATGTATGGGCAGTGAATGGTAGCACCAGCAGATTGTGTTTATTTATCCATGAATGGTTTGTTTGATTTCGAATTTGATTTGGTGGTAAGTGGGATCAATAGTGGCGCAAACTTAGGTGATGATGTTTTATATTCGGGAACAGTAGGTGCCGCATTTGAAGGGCGTTTAATGAAGCAACCAGCCATTGCTGTCTCTTTAGCTGGCCCAGATGTGCGCGCTTATAACAATAAAGAAGATTATGCTCAGGCTGCTCAGTGGGTTCATGATTTTATTGCAAGCGGACTGCCAGCTCTGCCTCCAAGACATATCTTTAATATTAATATTCCTGATGTGCCACAGTTAAAAGGGGCACAAATTACCTATCAGGGACGCCGTGCTCAATCTAAACCTATTACCAGTCATGTCGACCCACGAGGGCGTCAAGTTTACTGGATTGGGTTAGCGGGCGAGGCAGTTACAGATCCCCAGCCTGACTTAAGCCAGATTCAGTCTGACTTTTTTGCAGTGGCAAACGGGTATGTAAGTGTTACCCCAATTCAGATGGACGCAACAAATTACGCTGTTTTAGAAGACCTACAGGTCAGTTTGAGTCAATAATTTGCCTCGAATGTTATAACTTTGTGAATAAAGAAAAAGAGGAACGTGTTTCCTCTTACTTTTTTGGTACTCTTAGCCGAAATGATTTGTAGCATTTAGTGAGGGAGATCAATGCATTTAATTGGGCAACAAAGCAGAGTGAATATCCAAAAAGACAAAATAATGAAAATTATGCTGTTGTCTGTAGCTGTAGGTTTTACTGTGGCTATGGCTGGATGTGCTTCTAAACCGCAAATTAATAATAGTTCTCGCTATGCAATGGCTCCTAACTATTACACGGTTCGTTCAGGTGATACTTTAAGTGGTATTGCAATGCGTTATGGTCTGGACTATATCAGTATTGCCGAAATGAATGATATTCCTGCGCCATATCGTATTTATGTCAATCAATCTTTGCGTTTGAAGAAAGGTTCTTCACCAAGAACGGTATCTACGCAAGTCATGGCGCAACCTGAGCAAATTAAGCGTCAAACCATTGCTTTACCAACAACACAGCCTGTTACTCCAGCAACTCAGCCTTCAACTACCGTACCTTCAACGAATACTACGGTGACTTCGGTTGCACCAAATTCGAGCTTACGTTGGATAAAACCGACTAATGGGCCAGTAATTCAAGGGTTTAATTTGGCAAATAATGTCAAGGGAATCCGTTATGGTGGAAATCAAGGTGACCCTATTTATGCCGCAGCCGATGGACAAGTTGTCTATGCAGCTGATGGCTTAAAAGAATATGGAAATCTGGTTTTAATTAAGCATATTGATGGTTATATCAGTGCGTATGCTCACAATAGCAAGATGTTGGTGAAAAGTGGTGATAATATAACTGCTGGACAAAAAATTGCCGAAATGGGGTCTACTGGAGCATCTCAGGTCATGCTTGAGTTCCAGATTCGTTTGGATGGAAAACCGATTAATCCTATAAATCTTTTACCAAAATAGCTAATGCAAAAAAACTAGGTTTCCTCGTATAATGTAATTGGTTGCTTTCATTACAACAATAAGCATTTTTTATAAATTTAAAATTAGATTTGAGGAAACCTATGTTAGATCAGCTTCGTGCGATGGGTGTTTTTGCTTGTGTGGTTGAAAAAAGTTCATTTAGTGGTGCGGCACGTGAATTAGGAATTACAACAAGTGCGGTGAGCCAGCAAATTCGCTCCCTTGAGCATGAAATGGATGTAACTCTATTACATCGCTCCACTCGTAAACTTAGTTTAACAGAAGCCGGACAGGCTTTTTTTTCAAGCTGTCAAGAAATGTTGGCGGCTGCTGAAAGGGGAAAAATCAGAATTAATGAATTGAGGGATGACTTAATCGGGGATTTGCGTATTGCAACAACTCCGGATTTAGCAGTTCAACACCTCATTCCTGCATTATCTCACTGGATGTCAGCTCATCGCGGTTTATCTGTGCATTTCGAAGTTGGGCATCGCTATATCGATTTAATTGAAGAGCGAATTGATATTGCAGTACGAATGAGTTCTACTCAGGTAGAAGAGAGTAGCTCTGTCATTCCGATGGCTTTTGTCGATCAGATTATGGTGGCCTCTCCCAGCTATCTCAATCAATCAAGCCCGATTTTGCATCCAAATGATTTAAACAATCATGAGTTGCTTTCTATCAATGCAATGAGCGAATCACGTATTTTTAATTTTCAACATGCCAAAACTGGTGAAAAATTAAATATTGAAATGATCAGCCGTTTGCAAAGTAATAATTTGCAAGTTGCGAAAGCGTTATGTCAGCAAGGACATGGTATTGCCCGAATTTTATATTTAGATGCTCAAAAAGAGCTTAAGGCTGGTACTTTAATTGAGATCCTTCCTGATTGGAAACTTCCCGCTTTCACTTTATATGCAGAGACCGCAAAGCACGATCAACAACCGATGAAAATTCAACGTTGTGTTGAGGCACTTAAACAATATTTTAGCCAGTTGGCTGGCGGACGAGCGATGCAGATCGTTCGTTAATTTTGCAAGTCATAAGTAAAAAGGGCCTGTATTTTACAGGCCCTTTTTTATTACTTCTGTTTTAATGTGGCAACTTCTTCTGTATTTTCTTGTGGCAGATCGTCAGCAGTAAGTTCTTCATGCTTCTTAATTTTTTTCTTATTTTTCTTTTTCTTTTTTGGCTCTTCTTCAATTTCAGCACCATCTTCAATGGCTTGCCAATATTCAAGTTGTTCCATCACTGCTGCATAAATTGAATTTTTGCTGTATTTACCCTTTTTATCGAGTGCACCAACTGGACGAGCCATTAAAATTTCAAGTGCCTGATCAATCGTATCAATCGCATGAATATGGAATTGACCGCTGCGAACAGCATCAATAACATCCTGACGTATCATTAAATGCTGCATGTTTTGACGAGGAATAATGACACCTTGCTTACCGGTGAAACCTTGTAATTTACATGCATCATAAAAGCCTTCAATTTTTGCATTTACGCCACCAATTGGTTGGACTTGTCCTAATTGGTTCATAGAACCAGTAATCGCCCATGATTGATCAATTGGTATCTGGCTAATCGCAGAAATCAACGCTGAAAGTTCAGCAACAGTGGCACTGTCGCCATCGACTTGACCATAGCTCTGTTCAAATGCAAGCGCAGCGGAGAAATGTAAAATCTGTTCACGGCCAAAGTGAGCTTTCAAGAAGCTAGACATGAGCAACACGCCTTTAGCATGAAGTGAACCACCAAGTTCTACACTACGTTCAATATCAAGAATATCACCGCCACCTTGATAAACAGACGCTGTCAAACGTGAAGGCAAACCAAACTCAACATCTGCATAATGAATAACAGAGAGGGCATTGATCTGACCTAAACGGTATCCTGACGTTTCGATTAATTGTGTACCACGTGACAGATCTTGCCAGTAAAGCTCTCTTAAATAGCCTAAGCGATATTGTCGATGTTGTAGAGCTAGATTGATATGCTGTTCAGTGACGATCTTATCCTCGGCTTTAAACGCGTGGTGGTGCGCTTCCCGAATAAGGTCACCTAGAGTAGATGCATGTAATGATAATGAGCTTTGATCTTCTGCTTGGCGGCTAGAATCAGTGAGTAAAGCTGCTAAAGCGCTACGATCAAATGGTAATAATTTATCGGCTTGCACATAGTCAGCAATCAACTGCATATAAGCTTGTTCATTCGATTCATTACGTTGAAGAGTATCGGTAAAATCTGCACGAATTTTAAAGACACTACCAAGTTCCGGTTCAACCTCTAAAATTTCATAATAAATTTCAGGCTCAGCCATTAAGATCACTTTAATGTCGAGCGGAATTGCAGCAGGTTCAATCGAAATGCTACCGGTTAAAGTCAGCATATGTTCGAGTGATGATAATCTAAGCTGCCCAGATTTAAGAGCGCGTTTTAAACCTTGCCAAGCATATGGTTGTTCTAGTAGCTGCTCAGCTTCAAGCATTAAATAGCCACCATTGGCTTGATGCAATGAACCAGGACGAATCAAGGTGAAATCTGTGATAATTGTGCCGTTATGGGTGAGCTGTTCAACGTGACCAAGTAAATTATAGTGTGTTGGAAAGTCTTCAAAAATAACAGGAGCGCCACTATTTGGTTTATTTGCAACAATCACATTGGCTTGATAACGTGCAGGAACACGATTGAACATAGATGGAGTAAAATCATCTTCCTCTTGTTCTAAAATCAGTTCAACATTATCAATAATATCTTGAGCATATTGTTTTAAGTAATCTTCGAGTCCTTTAACCTGACCATATTTATTTAAAATAAGATCCATTCTTGGTATAACGACTTGCGTTGCAATATCCCGATTTAACACAGACACTTTGTCACGTGCATCATCTTCTAAATCACCCAAATGTAGACCAAGGCGATCCAGCTTTTTATCCATATAACGGATATTGGCAGCAATTTCAGCGCGTTGTTTACTATTTAACGCATCAATATCTGTTTGGGTAAGTTCTTGAACTTGATCATCTTTAATTTGTACGGGTACAAAACCGTGTTTCTCATTACGAGAAATAAGTTTTAAGTCGAGTTCTTCACCTTCTTTAGTCAGTTCAACAAGTGCTTCCTGTTGTACATCACCTGTTTCCTGACGGATGCGCTCAATACGGTTATGATAAGTCTCTGCACTAAAACGGCGTTCAAGTTGTTTTAAAATAATTTGCCAAGTTTGATCATGTGCCTGTTGAAACTTAGTCCCTTGACCTGCTGGAAAACGTAGGGCAATAGGTTGACGTGCTTGTTTAAAATTATAGACATACACCCAGTCATCAGGTGTTGGCATTGTTTTAGCGTGCTGCTGTAACAAACGTTTGATCATGGTACGTTTGCCTAAACCAGCAGTTCCTACGGCGAAAATGTTATAGCCTGAGTAGGGCAAAGAAATTCCTGCCTCTACAGATGCTTTTGCACGATCTTGACCTAAAAAATTATTAAGAGGTTTGATGCGTTTTGTCGAAGCTGGGATTTTTTCAAAATCTGGGATATGTGTCAGTTGTTCAGGTTTTAAAACGGTCTTATCTAAGGTCATTTTTATATCAGGTTTCTCAAAAGCTGAAGGAAATGCATTTACGGTGACGTTTGTGGTGTTTGTTTTAGCGAGTGATAAAGTTGAAATAGTCACTTGATCAAGTTTTTGTGTCACTGTTGGTATCCAGCAAAAGAAAACGAAGGTTGAGGCCTAAAGGTATACAGGTTTAGCATAAAATATCAAGCAAACTTGCGGTTTTTATCGCCAAACCCAAAATGTTTGCATAAAGAATCTTGAAAGCAATTGTAAGAAGGGTTTGAATAGGCACATTTATAATTTATGGAAAATAAAAAACGAATGAGTGCTGAATCTAAAGGGTGGAAAAGTTCCTTTATGGCTTTCTTAGATCGCCGGGCAATTATTATGTTGTTTCTAGGCTTTTCATCGGGCATCCCAATATTCCTGATTTTTTCAACCTTATCTTTTTGGTTGACTGAAGCTGGAATTAATAGAAGTACTATTACGATGTTTTCTTGGGCGGCTTTAGCTTATTCATTCAAGTTTATTTGGGCTCCATTAATAGATAAATTGCCACTTCCGTATTTAACA
Source organism: Euborellia annulipes (assembly GCA_023213315.1). Lineage (NCBI taxonomy): Eukaryota > Metazoa > Arthropoda > Insecta > Dermaptera > Anisolabididae > Euborellia > Euborellia annulipes. Next base: position 15,338 of record JAKCPI010023554.1, on the reverse strand, counting down.
AAAAAAATGGGACTAAGACGAAGTTGGCTGTTAGTGGCTCAGCTTTTGGTAATTTGTGCAATTTGTATGATGGCATTTACAAATCCACTGCCGAATTCCTCTGATTTTGGTTCATTTTCAAATCTAACGATTATGGCAGGAGCTGCTATTTTTCTAGGTTTCTCGTCTGCTACACAAGATATTATTGTGGATGCTTATCGAATTGAATTAACTGAAGATCCCAATATACAAACTGTTTTGGCTTCAACTTATAATGCCGGATATCGTACTGCTACAATTATTACACAATTGGGTGCGCTATTATTCGCAGCCTCTTTAGGTACAACTGTGGGTAACTATATATATGAGGCTTGGCGAACCACTTATCTATTAATGGCTGGTTTAATGTCTATAGGGATTATTACAACGTTACTCATCCATGAACCTCAAGTTAAGCGTATTCAACATCATTATCAAACTAAAGATTATTTCCAGTTATTCTCAGTTTTTGTTATTTCAACTATAGTTTTTGCTACCAGTTTTTATCAAATTGGCTTAATTTTTGATTCATTCTCTATTCAAGATGCTTTTTTGAGCTTTATAGTTTTAGTCATAAAATTCTTAATTAGTATACTAATTGCTGTTGTTGCAATTTTAACTTTAATTAAATTTGGCTTGATTAATAAGACAATTGTTGTAGAAACATGGCTATCACCACTCTTAGATTTTTTTAAACGATATGGAGTAAAAGTTGCATTAGCAATTTTATTATTAATTGGTTTTTATCGTATTTCCGATATCGTTGCTGGTGTAATGGCTAATTTATTCTATTTAGATTTAAATTTTGATAAAGAAGAAATTGCTTGGTTTAATAAATTTTTTGCAATTTTCTTTGTTATATTGGGTGGTTTTCTGGGAGGGATGTTAGCCCAACGTTATAATGTTATGAAGATGATGCTGTTAGGAGCAATTCTAGCAAGCACGACCAATTTGATTTTTGTAGGTTTAGTTAAATCTGGCGCAACTATGCAGAACGTTCAGGTTAATATTGGTGATCAGGTTTATACTGTAAATCCTGATGAAGTTGGAAATTGGTCATTACAATTCCCAAGTAATACCTTAATAACTCAGAATGAAGTCTCAATTACTTCACAGCCGATAGGATATACTGAGCCTTTAAAGATATCTGTTCCATTAAAATTATTTAACTCAGGATCTCAACCAGATATTTATATTCAAGCAATTGGTGGGGATAATCTCTTATATAAAGATGAGTTGAAGAAAGATGTAATTCTTCATGGTAATTTATTGAACTTACCGAAAAATAGTCAAATAAAATCAGTTAGTATTTTATTGAATTCAAAAAAATAGAATAGAAGGTAAGATTAAGGATAATGATTGGAATGTCGTTATTCCTGGAAATGAACTCGCTAAACTTGATCAAATTCGAGTAGAGGCAAGTTACGAAGCTAACAAGCAATTACATAACCTAAGCTTAATACATAGTTATAAAAAACAGTTAGCAGAGAACCAACCTCGTTATCGTATGAGTTTATTTGATATTCCAGCGATTCCAGTTGATAAAAATATTGATATCGAGTTAAAAGGAAAAGTAGTTGTACCTTATAGTAAAGTCTGGCTAGTTATGGGAATCATATTTGATAATTTGGCTTCCGGATTAGCTGGTGCAGTTTTCATCGCATTTCTTTCTAGTTTAACTAGTGTGTCATTTACCGCCATGCAATATGCTATTTTTAGCTCTTTAATGCTGTTGTTACCTAAAACAATTGGTGGATACTCAGGTACCATAGTAAATCATATCGGTTATTCAGGCTTTTTTACGGTTACATTTTTGATGGGTTTGCCAATTTTATTGCTCGTGATTTGGGTAGGTAAATTGTTAAGTAAGCGATCATCAGAATAAAAGTTTCCTAGGAGATAGATATATGCGAATGCTTCATACAATGTTGCGAGTAGGCAATTTAGAACAATCTTTAAAGTTCTATACCGAAGTATTAGGAATGAAGTTACTTCGTAAGCGTGATTATGAAGAAGGGCGCTTTACACTGGCATTTGTTGGTTATGGTGATGAAGAAACCAATACTGTGCTTGAACTCTCCCATAACTGGGATACTTCAAGTTATGATTTAGGCAATGCATATGGCCATATTGCCATAGGCGTTGATGATGCTTATAAAGCATGTGAGGAAATTAAAGCACGTGGTGGTAAAGTCGTGCGTGAAGCTGGCCCAATGAAAGGCGGCGTAACGGTTATTGCATTTGTTGAAGATCCAGATGGTTATAAAATCGAGTTGATTCAACAAGATGCTGATGCAAGAAATAACTAAGTAAATGACTTGGATGCTTTAAGATTTAGGTCTTAAAAGTCTAGCTTTATTTTAGAGCCCAGTATGATGAATATCCGACCGAATGGTCAATTTATCAACTGGGTTTTTTATTTATCTAAAATAATCATAGGATGTGGCTATGTTGAAGTTATTGGCACTTGATCGATTTACAATTTTGTTGGTTGGAATGGTATTGCTAGCAACATTTTTTCCAGTCAATGGTCAAGCAGCGCAATATTTCAATACACTCACCACAGTCGCGATTGCAATATTATTTTTTTTGCATGGTGCGAAGCTGTCTCGTGAGGCTGTAATTGAAGGCATTTTGCATTGGAAAATGCATTTACTTGTATTCGCATTTACTTTTTTTGTTTTTCCAGTGATTGGTTTGTTGGCTAAGCCGATTCTGTTACCTCTATTAGGTCAACAGCTGTACTGGGGTTTTTTGTTTATGTGCTTTTTACCCTCTACGGTTCAATCTTCTATTGCATTTACATCAGTTGCAAAAGGGAATGTGGCTGGAGCGGTCTGTAGTGCATCTTTTTCAAATTTAATTGGTATGTTTATTACACCAGTGTTGGTGAGCTTTTTTATTTTAGGCCAAAGCCAACATGGGTTCGATCCGACTGCTTCAATTATACAAATTACATTGTTGCTATTAGTACCATTTATTTTAGGGCAAATATTACGTCCTTATATTTTTCCCTATATGGCAAAAGTTCCAAGTATTGTTAAAGCTTTCGATCAAGGCTCAATTTTGATGGTGGTGTATGGTGCATTCAGTGGGGCAGTAGTCGCAGGGCTTTGGCATCAGGTGAGCTGGAAAACTTTACTCATTCTAACGGTTGCTTGTTCAGTTCTTTTTAACCATCATTATGCTATTAGCACTTTATCTACCACGTGTTTTGGGATTCAACCGAGCAGATCAAGTCACGGTTTTCTTTTGTAGCTCAAAAAAGACGCTGGCAAGTGGTGTGCCAATGGCGCAAATCTTATTTATTGGCCAGCCCTTAGGCATGATTGTGTTACCTATTATGATCTTTCACCAAATCCAATTAATGGTTTGTGGGGTAATTGCAAATTATTGGGCTAAATCTAAAGATTAATTCGCAAATAAAAACTATTTGACGTATAATCTTGTCCACTTGTTGTGCTTAGCTCTAACCCTAGAGGTTTCGGTGGGCCAAAAGAATGGTCTGTTGTGGTGTTGATCTGCTCATTTGAGCCTGTCCTCAACTTAGTTGAGAGTGATCAATTGCGATGGCAGCTTAAGCCTTTCTAAATTAGGAGTAATCGACGATGCGCGCCGATATTCACCCAAAATATGCAACATTAGTAGCAACTTGTTCTTGCGGTAACGTAATCGAAACTCGTTCTGCTTTAGGTAAAGACACTATCTACCTTGACGTATGTTCAGCTTGTCACCCTTTCTACACTGGTAAGCAAAAGAATGTAGACACTGGTGGTCGTATCGACAAATTCAAACAACGTTTTTCTGGTATGTCTCGCTCTATCAAGCGTTAATACTGCAAAACGAAACAAAAAACGGGCTTTATGCCCGTTTTTTGTTTATGAGCGACAAGACCATTATTGGTCTTGTACGTCTGTTAAGCGATCAAGTTTTTTCTGGAAATAGCGACCTTGTAAGAAACGTGCTTCCACATTCCAAGCGTTCGCAAATAAGTTCATATCATTAAGATCGGCAAGCAAAATCCCTACTGGTTTTACAGTCAAATAGTTCAAAACCTTTTCTTGTAATTGCGCTAAACCAGCGTCTGAATTTAATAGCTCTGTCTTCTTCGATTGCAATTTTAAATATTGAACATCAAGTTGTTGCAATATCGATTCACTATAAATAGAAGATGTGAAATCCCGAATTGAAATTTCTGCGCCGTGTTGATGTAGGCGAGCTATTTGTTGTTGCACAATTGCAAGATGTGGCTGAATAGCTTGCTCTGAAAATTGTAAAACCAATGGGCTTTCTTGCTTACTACCAATAATGGTGAGTAATTTCGAAATCAGCTCAGGGAATGATTTATCTTTGAGTAAGATATCAATATTCAAGTTAATAATCAGTTTAGCTTTCGGGTACTGCGTAATAAAATTATGTAGCTGCTTACTAGCCTCAACCAAGATCCAACGGTCTAATTGAATAGAAAGTTCGCTATCATCTCTTAGTGCAACTAAATCGTTTAAATTGTGCCACTGTTCATCTGCAATAAAACCGCTAGTCACTTCGTAGTTATGGGTTTCTTGATCATGCTTATCATAAATCTGCTGATATTTTAAATGGATTTCACCCCGTGCTAACTGTTGCTTTAATTGTTGCAATAAAGAGGATTGCACAGGAGCATCAACATTCCGAAGGCTTAGATCAAGCGATATAGAAGAGTTGGCAGGCTCAGGAGAGATAATATCGATGGTTGGCGCTAACTCGATTTCTGACTTCGCCTTAGGTAACTCTTGCTGACTTGTTTGATCAAGTAGCTTTGCAAAACTAACTTCATCTAAAGGTTCAGTAATTTGCGCATAACTCAGCTTAAACTGGATCGAATAGTTAAGCTCATTAATCGGTAATAAATGCTCTTTTTGCAAACTTTGCAGACTAGCCAATAGGGAATTAAGGACTGTACTGTTTTCGGCTTGCAAAACGCCAAGATATGCCCCAAGTTCAAGATTGAAAATCGGTATTTGTGCCTGTTCTTTGAGAAAACTTTGCAGTTGATTAAAATATTGGCCAGGAGTTTGCCAATCGAGTTGAAATACACGTTCTGGGCACTGACTTAATCTAAATAAAACCAATGCATTTGCTTGAGCAGGGTGGGATGATAGCTGTCGATTAATCTGTTGCCAAGGTGTAATTAACCCATAACTCTTTTCAGAAAAAACAGTGTTTGCAGGTGTTTGTAAATCTAGTTGATAGTCAATGGTTAACTGTACGGCGTCTTCTTCCTGACTGGGAATAAATTCAAGTTTTAAAGCATTATTACATGAAATTGCTGCGTGTTGACTCTGGATTTCAAAACGCGCCTGATCAAATTGACCTAATGAAATCTTCTTAAATCTTTGTTTAAAAATATTTAAATCATTGGGTTGTAAAACATCTAATATCGGCAGGCCAATAATCTCTTCTTCTTGCTTAAAGCCAAAAAGGTTGAGGTATTCTGTATTTGCCTTAACGTGCATGCCTTCTTGAAAGAGGGCGACAGCTTTATGGCTGTTATTGACCAATGTTTGTGTATGAGTGTGAATAGTCTCTAGTTCATTGGTCAGGCGTTGCTCGGTTTGCAATAAGTGGCTATACGACAAGGTCCGAATAAGCGTGATATAAAAATAATCTAATGGTTCTAATGGAACGACATCATAAATACCTTTATGAATATAGGTCTGATATTGCTGAGGTTGATAGTCTTCAGGTTGCAATAACAAAACAGGTAAATGTGGCTGCTCAGACGCTTGAATAAGGGAGAGGGTTTGTTCAATTTTTAGGTCATAAGCACGACCAAAAATAATAGCATCCCAAGGCGTATTTAGCTGTTTTTCAAAACTTTTTAAATCATCAAGTAATAATGCCTGAACTTGATAATCATTCCCCAATAATAAATTTAAAATCTGGTTATAACGTAGCTGGTTGTCATCAATAATGAGTAAACGTGTTTCAGTACGTTTTAACTTTTTAGATAATAAAGAGTTTCTCACTTTAGTGCTTCCCATAAATCTTGACTGCTAGAGTTATTACCCTTTTTCATCATGAACTGATCAAGCAGGCCTTGTTGCTGCTCATTCAGAAGTTCGAAATGAAATTGAATAAAACTTTGAGTAATGAGTTGTGCTTTGAGTAGATACACTTTGATTTCTTCTGTCCCCAATCGTAAATGAATTGTTTGTTGCTCTCTAAAAATTTGTGAGCCCGGTAAAATTAGTGTGTTTTGTATTTCTTCTAGGTTTTGTGTTTGTAGTAATAGTGCAGGATGATAATTGCGCGTATGACGCTCAGCTTGAATATGCACTGCGCAAGGGAACATGGCCTGTGACAAAATCTCTAAACCTAACTCTAGGCTTTTTTCTGTCGACTGTTTAATCCAGCGGATGACCCCGCCACGCCATTGTCCATGCAAGGTTTCTTTAACTAAAATATATTCACCGGTTCTTAGATTTTTCGGTGCTTCCCCAGACCATTTAATACGATATCCATTGACACTAATATCGAGAACAGTGGTTTGATAAATGGTTTTAGTTTCACGACTTAAGCGTTGATAGGAAGTCGTTTGTTGTTCTTTTTTCTCTAAATTGGATAAAACTTTAGACTCACTTTGTAAGTTGTAGTTATTGTTCAGTTGTAGCGTTTCTTCGAAGTTTTTTGCTTTCGATAGATAGAAATGAGCCGTACTTAAACCAAAACAAATTTGTAGCTCTGCATTATATTCATACCGCTCATGACGACGTTGAGCCGTAGTACCTAAAATAGTTTGAACATGAAACTTTAAAGCTGGGCTTAAATAAAACTTTTCATTCTTGGAAATATATTGCGCATTTTTATGCATGGTTGCAGTGACATGCTCAAGTAAAGCCTGTGTGCCTATAAAAATGCTTGGGCTAAAGTTAGAGCTGCGTTTGGTGTTATAAACTGGTGGATGATCTTTACTTGGGTCGACCACATATTTCGTTAATGCTGTATCTTTCGGCAAAATATGAATCATTCTTGCCCAGTCAAAGCTACATTGAAATAATGCCTGAATTTCTGACTGACGAATTTGGTTTGTATTTAAAATATCGAGCAGAATCAGCTGAGCATAAGCTTGGGTAATATTTGCTAGAGGATGATGTACACCCTGAATATGGTTAATATTTACCAGATGATATTTATGTTGAACAGCGGTTTCATAGAGCTGATGTGCAATTAACCATTGCCCTTTGACCGGCTCACTATAGAGCATATGCTGCTGATATAAGAGACTGGTTAATTGTTTCAGCGCATGGAAAGTCGATAAAGTACGTGCCGTTTGCAAATTCTTTTTTTGTTTATAGGCAAACAGTGAAAATTTTTGATGTTGTAATTGCTCATGGCTATTTTTAGCAATATTTAAATAAATACTGGCAAAATAGCAACGGAGCAACATTGCTAATTCAATAATGTGTTCATTACGGTCTGTGCTAATAACACCTTGGTTAAAAAAGTTTTTTTCAAGGCTCGCAAGAACGTTATTAATAGTGGGGTGAAGCGTTTGTATGAGATCGAAACGCAAGGTTTCGCTACATTTTAATTCATTGAGCTCTAAAATGGCGGTGAATAATGCTTTTGACGTATCGCCGAGTTGCATAATAGAAAGGGTAGTGACCCATTCATTAAGATCTTTAATATTGGCTTCACAAAAGCTTAACCGTTCACGAGTGAGTGCGGTTTGATTGTGAAAAATGTCCGATAGTGCATTATTCATCATCACTTATTATATAACTCAAAATGTTGTAGCCCCAAAAAGCGGTGTTTTATTCTTTTCGCCCGCAATTTCCCTGACGAGTTTAGGAACCAAATACCCCGGTAGGTTCGCTAACACATCACGATATATATCATCTATCTCAGATGGTATTAAATCAAAATGTTGTGCACCTTTTACTTTATCTAAAACATGTAAGTAATAAGGCATAACGCGAGCTTCAAATAAACGATAACTTAAATCAATTAATGTTTGCGCAGAATCATTAACACCTTTAAGCAATACTGCCTGATTAAGTACAGTAATGTGCTCATCAGATAACTGCAACAATTTTGAACAGGTAAAGTCATCGAGTTCAGAAGCGTGGTTTGAGTGTACCACCAGAATAATACGCAGCCTACTGTTTTTTAATAAAGAAATAAGCTCTTCGTCGATACGGTTTGGAATAACAATTGGAACCCGTGAATGAATTCTCAGAATCTTAATTTGTTTGAGAGATGATAAACGTTCTAGCCAAAGTGCTAATTTACGGTTAGAAAGTGTAAGAGGGTCTCCACCACTCAAAATGATTTCATTAATATTGGGATTCGCTTCAATATAATTTTTTATATTTAGCCAATCGTCATTTTTCGGTAAATTTTCTTGATAGGGAAAATGACGACGGAAACAATAACGGCAATGTACGGCACAAGCACCCGTCAAAGTCAGTAAAAAACGTGATTTATATTTATGTAATACACCGGGTAATTGATTTGCTGCTTCTTCACCTAAAGGATCAGTTACAAATTCAGGATGTTCTTCAAGCTCTAAATGATGAGGTAAAACCTGTAGCAAAAGCGGGTCAAAAGGGTCTTTAACGTTCATTTTTCCGACGAACGCGCGAGGAACCCGTAATTTAAACTGTTCAGAAGCCAGAATCGCACCTGATAATAGCTGATCGGTGGATAACTCGAGTAGGTTTAGCAACTCCAAAGGATCTGTAATAAGGTCACTCAGTTGCGATTGCCAGTTTTGCTCTTGGTATAAATAGTTTATCATTTGACACGATTAAGATAATGCAACAACGCATTATATCGCATAGTTGACTTGTTAAGTTTGGAGTGTGCCAGTCATGGCCAATTATTCTACAAATGATTTCAAGCCGGGCCTTAAGGTCATGCTTGACAGTAACCCATGTTCAATCATGGAAAATGAATACGTAAAACCAGGTAAAGGTCAAGCGTTCAACCGCGTAAAATTACGTAACCTTAGAACTGGTAAAGTTTTAGAAAAAACTTTTAAGTCTGGCGATACTGTAGAAGCGGCTGACATCGTAGAAGTAGAAATGGACTACTTATACAATGATGGCGAACTTTGGAACTTCATGGATCCTGTAACTTTTGAGCAAATCGCAGCAGATAAAACTGCAATGGGCGATGCTGCTAAATGGTTAAAAGACGATTCAAATGAAAAATGTACGATTATGTTGTTCAACGGCGTACCTTTAACTGTAAGTGCACCGAACTTCGTAGTATTAAAAATTGTTGAAACTGATCCAGGTGTACGTGGTGATACATCTGGCGGTGGCGGTAAACCAGCTAAGCTTGAAACAGGTGCGGTTGTTCGTGTTCCGTTATTTGTTCAGCAAGAAGATAGCGTTCGTGTAGATACTCGTACTGGCGATTATTTAGAGCGTGCATAATAGTTAAAAAAATAAACTATTATCGAAGGGATGATGTAAATCATCCCTTTTTTTATGCGAAAGTATAAGAGGAAAAAAATTAAAGGAGGAGTAGAGTCACAAGGAGTGAGCAAAGAACAGTACATAACAATATAAAAATGCTGTAGTTATTTATTGAGAGGTTAAGAATGGACACAATGCAAGCGAAATCTACGCTTCCCTCCAAGCTAGTCTGGAGCCTAGTGGCAATTATAGGTGCAATTTCTTTTGGGATGCTGGCACTCAGTCGTGGTGAACATGTCAATGCGGTTTGGCTTGTACTTGCTGCAGCATGTGTATATAGCATCGCATATCGATTTTATAGTCTATTTATTGCAACTAAAGTATTTGAATTAAACCCAAGACGTTTAACCCCAGCACATCGTTTAGCCGATGGTCTGGATTATGTTCCCACCAATAAATATGTGCTTTTCGGTCACCACTTTGCGGCAATTGCCGGAGCGGGGCCATTGGTCGGGCCAATTTTGGCTGCACAAATGGGTTTTTTACCAGGGACAATCTGGCTACTGGTCGGTGTGGTTGTCGCGGGTGCAGTACAAGACTTTTTAGTTTTATTTATTTCAACGCGTCGAGACGGTCGATCGCTTGGTGAAATGGCAAAACAAGAACTAGGTTCTTTTGCCGGTATTGTTGTAATGCTCGGTGCGCTTGGGGTAATGATTATTATCCTTGCAGTATTGGCTTTAGTTGTGGTTAAAGCACTTGCCCATAGTCCATGGGGTGTTTTTACTATTGCAGCGACTATTCCAATTGCATTATTTATGGGCGTTTACATGCGATTTATTCGCCCAGGACGTATTGCTGAAGTTTCTATTATTGGCTTCGTCTTAATGATGCTTGCTATTGTCTATGGTGGACATGTTGCAGCAGATCCTTACTGGGGTGAGTTTTTCACCTTAACTGGAACACAGCTCACTTGGTGCTTAATCATTTATGGATTTATTGCTTCAGTATTACCAGTCTGGTTATTGTTAGCGCCACGTGATTATTTATCAACATTCCTTAAAATTGGCGTCATTCTCGGTCTAGCAGTCGGTATTATCATTGCATTACCTGAATTAAAAATGCCAGCAGTGACTCATTTTATTGATGGTACTGGTCCTGTTTTCTCAGGTAGTTTATTTCCATTCCTATTTATTACTATTGCCTGTGGTGCTATTTCTGGTTTCCATGCGCTTGTATCAAGTGGTACTACGCCAAAGCTCATTAATAACGAAGCGGATATTCGCGTGATTGGTTATGGTGGCATGCTCATGGAGTCTTTCGTCGGTATTATGGCGATGATCTGTGCAACCGTATTAGATCCGGGTATCTACTTCGCAATTAATGCGCCTGCGGCTGTACTTGGTACAACTGTAGAAACTGCCGCAGAAGCTGTTCGTAATCTAGGGTTTGTCGTTACTCCTGAAATGTTAACGCTGTTGGCACAGGAAGTTGGAGAAACTTCGATTTTATCGCGTACAGGTGGTGCACCTACGTTTGCAATCGGTATGGCACATATCATTTCGGAAATTTTCAATAGCCGTTCAATGATGGCATTCTGGTATCATTTTGCTATTTTGTTTGAAGCACTTTTCATCTTAACTGCTGTAGATGCCGGAACTCGTGCTTGTCGTTTCATGGTGCAAGACACAGTGGGTATTGTTATTCCTAAGATTAAATCTTCTAGTTCATTCTTGGGTAATTTGGTTGGAACAGCCGTAGCAGTAGGTGGATGGGGATTCTTCGTCTATCAAGGTGTGATTGATCCATTAGGTGGTGTCAATTCACTATGGCCTTTATTTGGTGTTGGTAACCAGATGCTGGCTTCAATGGCACTCATTTTGGGTACAGTCATTTTGTTTAAAATGAAAAAAGAAAAATATGTATGGGTGACCATCATCCCAACAATTTTCTTATTCGTGACCTGTATGACTGCGGGTTGGCAAAAGATTTTCCACGAAAATCCAAAGATTGGTTTCTTAGCGCAAGCAAATAGATTTTCAGATGCAATCGCTCGTGGTGAAATTCTTAAACCAGCCAAAACTATTGCTGAGATGCAAAACATTGTGATGTCTAATCAGATTAATGCTGCGCTTTGTGGCTTCTTTATGATTGTATCGATTGTCATGATTATTGCTTCAATTGGTATTGTCCGCCGTGCTTTAGCAAGCCCAACACCGACTGTAAATGAATCCCCAGCTGTATATGCTGATCCTGAAGTGGTCACCACGCGAGGAAAGTAATGATGAATTTTAAATTTGCAAAAAATGGAACTGTCATTATTGCGAAAATCATTAAAATGACGGTGCTCTCACAAAAAGAGCTATTGCTCTCTCCAAAGAACTGGTCACGCATTGCAACACTGTGGCAGCGTTTGCAGCAAAGCTTTCGACTTATGGTCGGTGTGCCAGATTATCAAACTTATCTGGAACATATGAAGCTTCATCATTCTGATTTAACACCAATGGATGCTAAAACTTTCTATCGCTATTGTGTCGATGCGCGTTATCCATCGGCTGGCGGTACTTTAAAGAAATGCCCTTGTTAAGTTGAGATTGATATTCAGCTAAACAAAACGGTATGTGGTTAAACCATGTACCGTTTTTCTTTTTTGGAAAATGAAAAAGAGTTTGCTTAAAGTCTGCTCATTTGTATTTTTTTCAATTGAAAATCACTTGTTTTGCTTTTGAAAAATGAATATTATGCTTTCCATCTTAGGTGTATAGCTCAGTTGGTTAGAGCGCTACGTTGACATCGTAGAGGTCTCCAGTTCGAGTCTGGATATACCTACCAAGACATTAAGTCATATAAACTCAAATAGCTTTACATGATTTAAAAAGCCCTAAACTATAATGGTTTAGGGCTTTTTTATTGGTTTGTATAAACTTATATAGCAGATTGATCCTTGTATCATCATTCAATTACTGAACTCATGATACAAGCTTGTTTGTCATAATTTGTATGAAAAGAACTGCAATTAAGAAAAGACCCTTATCAGATACCTAAGACCACTATATAAATGGATTACAATTCTATGAATAGTGATTGTAAGGTTTTTGATAGTAAATATTTTATTCAGCTTATTTGGTCTTGTGATGAAGGCATTTATAAGTTCAATCAGCTATAGGATTCTTTAGATATTAGCAGGGCACAATTCACTAAGAAAATAAGAATTATCGACAACATAAATACTTGATTATTTAAAGCGCTTTCGATATTCGATAGGAGATAAGCCTATATTTTTGCAAAACATTTTACTAAATGAAGAACTGTCCTTATATCCAGCTTGCCAAGATATCGAATCAAAACTCAAATTGGTAGTTATTAAAAGATCTTGTGCTTTTTGAATTCTCAAATTTTGGCAATATTCAACAATAGTTAAATTAGTTGCTTTTTTAAAACGTCTTAATAAGGTGCGCTTTTCTAAATGAGTCAATTCAACCAACATATCGATTGTAATCGTCTCATTATAATGTGTTTGCAACCAATGTTGTGCATTCACAATTACCTCGTCTCCATGATCAAAGCTTGGAACAAAATTTTTATAATATGATTGCTTTCGTATGGGTGGATCAAGCAAGAGATATTGAGCCATCTTGACCATAAAAGAAGTGTCGTAGATACGCTCAGTTAGTGTAAATCCCATATCAATCCATGACATTGGACCTGCCGTGGTAATGATATCGTTTTCCTCAACCACCATCTTATTACAATCCACTTTCAGATGAGTTGACCTTGTTTTTAGCGTCGTAATATTTGACCAATGTGTTGTAACAGTACGCCCTTGTAGCACTCCTGTTTCTAAGAGAATAAAGATACCTGAACATATTGAACAGAGTATTACTCCGCGTTGATAAAGCTCTTTGAGCCATAAAACATAGACTTGAGCATCTTGCTGGGAAACTGGCTCTTCAAAACTAGGAGGAATAATAACAAAACTTATTTGGCTTTTATGATTTTCATGAGAATCAAAGACTTTAATGATCTGGTCATTTTCACTTTGCCAGTGAGTTACTTTGACTTGAGGGCTTTGAGAAGAAGGAACTTGATTATTTATAAATTTAAATAAATCTGTAAGCCCGCCAACTGAAGATAAATGTGCAGTTGGATAAAGCAATATAGCAATTTCAACCAAACTCCCCATATGTCACTTTTCACCATAAATCTGTCATTAATGACTATTAATCAAATTAACAAAATTTGTCAAGCTCTGCGCTATATCGAGATCTACATATAAAATAGGAAGAGATTATGTACGACATGAAAAACCTAGAAAAGCTTAAACAATTAGGTAAGCTAACACCTGAAGCATTTACTACCTTTTTAGCATTTAATGAAGCTGTTTTTAAAGACGGCCATATCCCTGCAAAATATAAAGAACTGATGGCAATTGCCCTTGCCTTAACAACTCAATGTCCATATTGCATTGAAGATCATAAAATACGCGCAAAACAAGCGGGCGCAACTGATGAAGAAATTGCAGAAGCAGCAATGTTAGCTGGTGCAATGCGAGCTGGTGGTGCAATTGCTCATGCAAGCCACTTACTTTAAATACCTTTCCTCTCTAATCCTATTTCAAAGTGAGAAATAAAATGAGTCATGCTCTAGTAATTGTTGATTTACAAAATGAATATTTGGCAACGGGTCAACTTCCTTTAGTGAATATTAATCAGGCTGTTGAAAACGCCAAAAAAATTCTTGTTGATGCTCGTGAAAAGAATACTTTTATTATTCATGTTCGCCATGAAGCATTAGAGACTGAATCACCTTTTTTTGCACCGAATACGGATGGCGTTAAAATTATTGAAGAAGTCGCCCCACTTGATAATGAAGTTATCATTACCAAGAATTATCCAAATTCTTTTTTAAAAACTGTGTTACTAGATACCTTGAAGAAAAACGGTATCGAAGAAATAACTATTATTGGAGCAATGAGTCATATCTGCATAGATGCCACTACACGTGCTGCCTCAGATTTTGGCTTTAACTGTACAGTAATCGAAGATGCATGTGGTCGAATGGACTTGGAATTTGGTGAGACTAAAGTCTCTGCACAACAAGTACATTCAGCATTTATGGCAGCATTAGGTTTTGCTTATGCTGAAATAAAGACTACAGCAGAATACTTGAGTTAAGTTATAAAGAGTTACTTCGTATAAAAACAGAGTAACTCTTTAGCTCGAAATAACTTTTCATTTCCTTGATGGCCAACTTATAGAATGATTAATCAATTACTTTCAAAAGCCATGAATAATATATCTCATCTCTTTTTGATAATTGAAATTTCATCAAGGGACATCAAGGAAACTTTTCCTTTTTACTTATACGAAGCGTTTGTAATTCACCTTGACAGACTAGCCTCTAAAAATAGAGGGAAGATTTCTCTTTAATTCATTATATATCAATAATTAAATGTGGTTTTAGTGGATTTTAAAAGGTTGAGTTTCGTCAAGGTGCGTCAAGGTAAACTCGTATAATTAGGATAACCAAGTTTAAGATTTAATTATTTCAGCAGTAATAGAGCATTTAGCTGTACAGTAATTTTTTATGGATGAGTCTCTATACTAAGCAATGCAATGGTTTTGACTCTTTTATAATTTTGTTTCGTACAGCTACGTACAACAAAAACATGATTTTTATTCAATTCTGTCTAAGTACGTCTAAGTAAATTTGCTTTACGGCGTTTTATGAAAAATACACTGTACACTATGTGCCATAAGGGTTTTAGTATTTTTTTAATTATCCATCTCGTAAAGCTACGTAAAGCAAAAACCTGATTTTTATTCAATTCTATCTAAGTACATCTAAGTAATTACTTGGACGGCTTAGCCATGGATCATGATTTAAAATCCTCTACAAACTATGTATATCAAT
>JAKCPI010023553.1:0-11931 GCA_023213315.1 Euborellia annulipes | reverse complement strand
ATCTTTTAAAAAAAATTTCATGCTTCTAGCATAATCCGTCAATTAGAATTTTAATTTTAGAGAAAACAACAAATATAGACTTTCAAACCCTAGATATTTTATTAAAACGTTAAAATAGAGGAAAGTTTATTTGAAATAAAAGATAGAACTCATTCTTATCTACGAAATAGAATTAAAAATATTTGAAAAATATGAATTTAATTTTTCATATTTTTTTGGGAGACTCAGCCTTAACAATTCAATTGGGCATTTCTTTGGGTTTAATTTGAGCATTATTGGCTACCAATCAATTGAAATAAATAAGGACGGGGGTCTAAATGGCCTCAGATACCGAAAAAGACCTTAAACAAATAAAAAAAAAATTGCATTATATTTATTTCCAAGGGAAGTAAAAACAAATTTACGAGCGAATAAAAATAGCGATGCGATTTTTGAAAAGTTTACATAAATATATTTCAAAATCAGCGCACAAAAATAAATAACCATCAGGGATAGAAAATATAACAACATTTGAAATTCCCAGGCCTGTTTATTTATTTAAATAAATAGGAAATTTAATTTAAATCAATAAATTTTATCGCTCTAAATGGAAAGCAAATCACTGACTACTAGAACATGAAGCAAGAGCCCCAAGGGACAGGGTAAAAATTTTATTAAACATAATAAATCCCTAAAAAAGAAAGCATAAACAGTATATTATGTTGCCTTAGTTCGGACTCGCTGTCTCTTATCGTCGTCGTCAGGTCAGTTTTTAGATGATCCGCTTAATTGTGTTCATTTAATCGCCTGACTAGGTAATATAAGCATAGGGGCCTGTTAAAGCTCGAGCCCTTTAGTAGAGGACAAAGTTTAATTCCGAATTCATGGCTTTTGATAACGCCATATCAATATTCTAGTGAGGCGGGGGCTTTTTAACAAGAGGCTTTACTAATCGCCCTGGAATTAATCCCTTTAATATTTACATTACTATAGGTAAAAAAAAAAAAAAACTTTGTTTTGTTTAAAAATAAAAACATAAAGAGAGAGTATTAAACAAATTAATATATAATATTTGGGGGTGACTGCTAAAAAGCCTAATCCCCTGAAAATTTTAATGAAATATTTAATAATAAGTTTAATAAAAGGGGAATAAAATCCCGGTGATTTTGAAGAGATTGGAAATGGAATTTCAAAAGAAATTCATTACACAGGGGAACAAAAAAGGCCTTTTTTTTGTTAACCGAGTATTTGGAGCTATTCCTGTTGTTCAAATAGTATAAAACAAAAACAAATCTACTATAAAACTTTAAAAATTTTAAATAAAATCACAATTTTAATAAAATTAAAATTTTAAAAAATTTGCTAGTGATTTTATCAAAAATTTTTGGAAAAAAATGAATTTCTTACTCTTTTAATTTTTTTTAATTTAGAAGATTTTATTTTTCAAAAGTAAAAATATATCATTTTTAAAAATAAATGAAATAAAAGAAGACATATTGCCACCCTCTGTCCCCCCCTTTAGGATGCCGGGGGGGGGGGGCAATGTACCCTTGTCCCTCCCCCCCAGTTCCGGCGCCTATGAGTATTTGGGTAGCTCTGATTCCAAAAATCCAAAATCAGTTTCGCCTCATCACGTCTAGTTTTAGAGCTATAGGGAAAATTAAATTTTAATAGAAAATTTGCTCTAAAGCGGCTTTTGTTTTGAAGTACCTGGATTTTTTCAGCTTCTTTTCAGCTTCAGCCCAATCGGAGGTCATTTAGACTTGCCGCAAACGGCTAAAAGTTTAGAAAAAATTGTTGTTTTTTTTTACTTTGTACGCCCCCAGTGGCGTATTCAGGGGGAGGGGGCCAGGGGGGCCGGGCCCCCCCCCCCAAAGCCTTCTCCAAAACCAAAAAATACCTATTGTTTTCCCTAATGATTTTTTTTTTTAAATAATTATTTTATTAACTCTCCTAAATTCTAAAATAAAACTTATAAATAATTGAAAAAAATCTCTAATATTTACGAATTTTGTATTAAAATTATTTTTTATTTCAAGAAAAAAAAATTTTTTTTTATTTGTTTTTTATTTATAATTATTATATTATCTAAAAAAATTTCTCCACCTTAAGTTTCTTGGAGAAGGGGGGGGGGGGTTCATAAAACTTTTGGGCCCCCCCCCAAGCAGAAATCCTGGCTACGCTACTGTACGCCCCTAATACAATTTTTGTGATCCCTGAATTCAAAAAAACATTTTTATAATATTCTATAATTCTTTGGCTTTCCAAAAAGCATTCGTTCGTGAAAATCTGATTAACGAAATTATTAATAAAACAGTTATCAAGTCTGGTAAAAAACACTATGGATGCCTATCTTTTAGGCGCTTTGCTTCTAGAAATAAACATAACTATAGTTGTTTTATATATTATAGGTCTAAGCTTATATATATTTTAATAATTAATAGATCAACAGATTTTTTTTATAAACGAATTCATTTCGGAAAACAAAAGAACTATAGAATATCGTAAGAATATGTTTTTTGCAATCGGGGATCAGAAAAATTGTATTAGGGCAGTGCCGGATTAAGCTAGATGGGAGCCTTTTTAGGCGGTCGAAATCTCGGTGCTTGCCACTTTTACCAGAGGTTGCGGGTTCAAAAATTTAATTAATTTGAATTGGTCCTTTTTCAAAATGACCTAATTAAAAATAGTAAAAAAATTCAAAATTTCATCTTATCTTTGAAGTTATTTATGTTTATGAGCCTACTAGATAATTTTAAGAATAAGATGAACTTGAGCCAAACAAAATTTGTTGCATTAACGTAAATATTTCGGTTTTGCTTAAAGCCGGTTAACAGATTTCATTTGGCTTAGCTCCTTCCTAATCCTCGTATCAATCAAGATTTATTTTTCCAATTTGTATATTTGAAATAAAAAGGTGGGTTCATTTGGTTACAAAATTTCAAGTCGCTTTCTTCTGAATCATTCTATTATTAAGTTATAAATAGAGACCGGATTTTAAGCAAAATGCTTATTGCTCAATTTTATAAGCAACCATTAGATATTTAATTTCTATACGAATTAGGAAAAACTAAGTGTATTGAGATTGCATTTTTTATGCTTTTTTTGCTTTTTTT
Source organism: Euborellia annulipes (assembly GCA_023213315.1). Taxonomy (NCBI): domain Eukaryota; kingdom Metazoa; phylum Arthropoda; class Insecta; order Dermaptera; family Anisolabididae; genus Euborellia; species Euborellia annulipes. The sequence goes on along the minus strand of JAKCPI010023553.1, from coordinate 8,836 downwards.
GAGTTTTCATGCTTTTTTTCCCTTTCATGCTTATTTGAACTTATTTTACGAATATTTATAATTTTTTTTTTTTTTTATTAAAAAACTTTTTCCCATTCACACACGCATACACCAGGGACGTATATAAGGAGGGGGGAGGGGACCCGCCCCCCAAAAAAAAAAAAAAAAAAAAAAAAAAAAAAATCAAAAACCCCCCAGTGCGAAAAAATATAGCCCTGGAAAAAAAATTTTTTCATCAGGGTGAAAAAAAATTTGGTTCCGGAAAAACAAAATTTTTTGCAATTTTTCTTTTAAAAAAAATTTGTATACGCCATTGGTATGAGTAAAAATTGCTTATTAGATGCTTTTTTTCAACCTTTATGCTTATTTAACAACTTATTATTCAAGATTTTTATGCTTTTTTAAGCACTTTTTTTCCATTTTTTTATGCTTTTTTGTCCGGTCTCTAGTTATAAATAATAAATAATTCTGTGAGTTATTTTGTTCGTTTGTTTGTACCCTTGGACAGGCGAAAGAGAGAGAAAGTAGCAAGTTGTTGTTGGGTTTTAAATAAAAAGGATAAAGAGCATTTGTAAAAGGACCAAACTACAATACAATATAAAAAATTAAATTCTCTTTATTTGCAAAGGTTAAATTCAAAAGGAAAAAAAAAAAAAAAATCATTGTGTGGTTTTATGAAACCACGATGCAAGTGAAACTTTTTTCGGATCGTAGGCGTCGAGTGAAAGATAAGTTTTAGTGGGGGGGGGGTCCCCCTAGTAGCGCCAATAAAACTTTGTGAGGTCAGGAATATCATTTTTTAATTAATTAGATCATAGAGAAGCGTCATTTTAAATTTTATTAAAATCGAGTGAAAGATAAATTTTAGTGGGGGGACGTCCCCCCTGGTAGCGCCAATAGAACTTTCTGAAGTCTGGAATATCATTTTTTAATTAATTAGATCATAGAGAAGCGTTATTTTAAATTTTATTAAAATCGAGTGAAAGATAAATTTTAGTGGGGGGGACGTCCCCCCTGGTAGCGGCAATAGAACTTTGTGAGGTCTGGAATATCATTTTTTAATTAATTAGATCATAGAGAAGCGTCATTTTAAATTTTATTAAAATCGATTGAAAGGTAAATTTTAGTGGGGGGGGACGTCCCCCCAAAAGAACTTTCTGAAGTCTGGAATATCATTTTTTAATTAATTAAATCATAGAGAAGCGTCATTTAAAATTTTATTAAAATCGATTGAAAAATAAATTTTAGTGGGGGGGGGACGTCCCCCCTGGTAGCGCCAATAGAACTTTGTGAGGTCTGGAATATCATTTTTTAATTAATTAGATCATAGAGAAGCGTCATTTTAAATTTTATTAAAATCGATTGAAAGGTAAATTTTAGTGGGGGGGGACGTCCCCCCAAAAGAACTTTCTGAAGTCTGGAATATCATTTTTTAATTAATTAAATCATAGAGAAGCGTCATTTAAAATTTTATTAAAATCGATTGAAAAATAAATTTTAGTGGGGGGGACGTCCCCCCTGGTAGCGCCAATAGAACTTTGTGAGGTCTGAAATATCATTTTTTAATTAATTAGATCATAGAGAAGCGTCATTTTAAATTTTATTAAAATCGATTGAAAGGTAAATTTTAGTGGGGGGGACGTCCCCCCAAAAGAACTTTCTGAAGTCTGGAATATCATTTTGTAATTAATTAAATCATAGAGAAGCGTCATTTTAAATTTTATTAAAATCGATTGAAAAATAAATTTTAGTGGGGGGGACGTCCCCCCTGGTAGCGCCAATAGAACTTTGTGAGGTCTGGAATATCATTTTTTAATTAATTAGATCATAGAGAAGCGTCATTTTAAATTTTATTAAAATCGATTGAAAGGTAAATTTTAGTGGGGGGGACGTCCCCCCAAAAGAACTTTCTGAAGTCTGGAATATCATTTTTTAATTAATTAAATCATAGAGAAGCGTCATTTTAAATTTTATTAAAATCGAGTGAAAGATAAATTTTAGTGGCGGGGAGTCGCCATGACGTCACAACTAGTGACGTCATGGCTTGTAGCGTCATGGCTTTTTACGTCACCTCGTTACAAAGCGACATGCTGATAGAAGAACCAAAAAATTCGTAGTGATATAATAAAAGTTTCACTTTAAAAAAAAAAAAAAAAATTTCGCCTATGGGGAATATCAAGTTATGTGGAAACAAATATGACCGCCATAAAAAAGAAGGATCAAAAAATTTTAAATGAACAAGTTTGGCAAATTTTCAACCGGAGTTATATATACAGGTGTATCTAAAAATTAAATAGGAAAAATGTATGTAGGCCTATGTATATGTTCTATAGAAATTCACAATTTTCAATGAATCTATTTGAAATTAAGTAAAATTGGCTTGGAAATTAGAGAGGCAGTTAGTTGCTCTGTGGCCAGCTTTCTGGATATACGACTAGGGCAATGGGAGGAGCTACGCAGCAGTTGAAAAAACAGAATAGAGCACGTTTTGCAATTTGCAACAATCCTCAGAGGTCCCCACCTTGTGGATGGCGACCACGAGCTGCCCTAGCTGGGACTGGCAGTACTTCTTTTCTTTGCATGTCTTCCCTCTATATTTTCAACAGACGTCAGAATGTGCGACGTGCCCGCCTGTTCTATTCCTTCCCGGTCGCAAAAACCCATGAACGCCGACCCCGCACCGCGGGATTAAAGGCGAAGAAAGAAGAAGATTGCAATTTGCAACTAACCTAAACATATCCAGCAAACTCTCGCTGTAAGAGTAGGTTATTATATTCAAGAAAGAAGAAATGTACGATTTAATAAATCAGAATTTAAAAATAAATTTTTTTAATTATAAAATTCTATAACCCTAGAAATTTGGCCTTTCAAAGAGGCTTGTCATATAGAGCAAAAACTATAGTAAAATACAGGACCGCAGCCAAAAAAAAAACTTTTCGGCATGATGCGGGCAAATAACAAATATTTTTTAAAATATCTTACAGTATTTTTAATTTTAATTTTTCTATCTATATTTGTTTATATTTCGAATTTCGGGGGAGGGGGGGGGGGGGAGAAGAGGAAGGTTTAGACCCTCGTATTCTTTCTTCGCTAGTGTTATGGTAAAACGAATATAAATAACTCTTTGGTGATTAGAAAGTCATTAATTATAAAAATATAGTGGCATAATCCATAATATGTAGCTATATAAACAAGTATACTTTACAAAAAATATTTTTTTAAATATGCCTTTTATTAATTAAAAATTTTAAATATTTATGTTATATTAAAACTCCAATGGGAAGATCTTTAAAAAAGCTTCAATAGAGAACCTCAAGTTACTAATCAATATTTTTAGTCGAAATATACTCCTCCCCTTTACTCCATTTCCCCTAAGGGAAAGGGGATTTCCTCGAGTGAATCAGAGAACCTTTTGTGCGTCAGTCTCTTTTTAAATTAATTAAAACATAGGCATGATAAGTGAAAAAAAAACGGCGAGGGAAAGAGAAAGTCCTGTATTATATTAAATATTTATATAAAAAAGTTTAATGAGATTTGTAAAATAGGAAAACTTCCCTAATAGAAAAAGATAAATCATGAAGAATTTTAAATTATTCAAACAACATTTTTATATAGAGTTGCAAAAATTAGATAGAAGATAGGCATATTAGGCCATATAGACTTCTAACGATCCATAATTATTTAGAAACGATATTTTATGGGATCCAGGCATATTTATTTATACCATTTGGTATCCAAATGATTTAAATACATTCATCGGACTTCCTGGGATCAAACCCACGTCCAGATTATCTATCATTATTGACATTTGTCAACAACTGCAACTGACCCCCCCCCCACCCCGGGAGCTGGCAATTATTTACTAATAAAAAGAGAAAAGTGGGGGGGGGGCAACAGAGAAGAGCAACTGCCGTTGCATTGAAAGTGACAATATCAAGAATTGCGGAATGTCGAGCGAGTGGTCATGGGAAACCTGTGTGTGGAACGTCCACCGGTTACCATAGTTAGAATCAAAGAAAAGTGATTCGATTTAGCAATCTACTAATATACAAAACTTGTGAAAATGATAATGAAGAAAAAAATCTGGTGTGATGGTTGCACAGCAGTTTTTTTTTTTTTTGTGTCGACATATATTTAGTTTCCACCTACAGTAGGGGAGACTGTTGTACCTAGGACATGGTGTACCTTGGACCAGTCCACTTATCTAGTAAGTGATGCAACTTAGCGGACTCCGGGTGATCCCTTTTAACCACTGTGGTCAAACCAGTGCACAGGTTGAGTTTTGCAGCTGTCAGTTTCTGTTTTCGGTTTTGCGTAGCAAAAGTCTTATTTTAATAGTAAAAGTAAAATTTTCGTTTGTCGGTTGAATGTCCGTGCTTCCGGGAAGTTGGTACTAGCATTTCTACTAACTGACTACGTGGATAACGCATTTTTTGATGAGTAAAACGCTCACTCTGTTTTGAAAATTGGTTAGGTATTTACTTGTAGGTGGCCATTTTTGCTTAAAATGAGACCATCGTGTACCTTGGATACAAACGTCATCGTGTACCTTGGACCGCTGGTCCAAGACGTTGTAACGCATGTGTTGTGCAGAAATCAAGCTCCTCCTCTGATTCAGATGAAGCGTTAAGCCTTGTATCCACTGATAACGAGGACAGTGATGAAGAAGAATGCTTGTAGGGCCCTCGGGGTTTGGTGTAGAGGTTAGCGTGCTACCCTCGTATGCCAAAAGTCGCGGGTTCGGACCCCAGGCAGTCCGATGATTTTATTTAAGCAATTTGGATACCAAATGGCTTAAATAAGAATGCCTGGATATGCCTAGTATGTATATTAATCTCTATAAAGGGTACAAGAGGTCTGTCCCAAGGTACACGAACATCGTGTACCATGGACCAATTTACATATCAATAGATTTTAATTTATCTTGTCTAAAGTTATACAAATATATAATTTATCAATATCTTATGTTGTTCTGAAAGGTTTAAACTATGGCTGGATCCTGTTCAAGTATTATAATTTCAAAAAACTTTGGCGTAAAAAAATAAAATGTAAAAAGTGGTCCAAGGTACAACAGTCTCCCCTATATATTAAAATTCTTTTTTTTTTTTTTTTTTTTTTTTTTTAAACATTCACACTTTTTTCTCATTCACACTCACACTCACACACACATTCACACAGTCTTTTCGGCAACTTAGGCCATTTAAGACTTTAGACGATAACCGTTGTAATTAATATATCAATTTGGGGTTCAGGCATTTCTATTTAAGCCATCTGGTATCCAAATGGCTTAAATAAAATCATCGGACTGCCTGGGTCCGAACCCGCGACGTTTGGTATAGGAGGTAGGCACGCTACCTACTACGCCAAACTCGGGGGCAAAATTCAAGTTATAAACATGGGAAAATATTTATTTATATTTTATTACCATGGCAATCAATTCTCCTATATTTCCTATGAAATACAAGAGAAATGTTCTTTAAACAATTTTGAGAGCAAAATGAGAATATACATTTGAAAGAGGATCTAAAGAATAATTGATTTTTAAATTCTAATCAAAAAATCGTTAGATCGAATTTTGAGAAAATCGAAAAAACTGAAAAAGTACATCAACAAAGTACTAGTAATCTTTGGTCTATTTTGTTCAAAAGCTTCGTGTCACGTCCCAGGAGGGTGCCTAAATTAAATATAAAATTTCAACCTCCTAGCTCTTTTCGTTCTTGAGATATTTTGTTCACAGACACACACAGACAGACCATGTCGCGAAAACCACTTTTTTGGATTCAGGGGACCTCAAAACGTGAAGATCCATCAAAATCTCGACATCGAATTTTTGACATGAATCCAATACTTTCTCTCTCTATATATTAACATATATAGAGGTAAGAGAAAGTAAAAAAGCTTCAATCAAAAATGATTTTAAAACATTTTTTGAGAAGACGATATAAGGAAAATATATTTAACGCATAATGAAATCTTGTTTTCAAATTGTTTGTACTTTCATTCTAAATAATTTTTAAAGTTACGAGAGAGTATGAAATGATAGCACCTTAGGCCTATCTAACTTAGCATTTAGATAACAAACTGAGCTATCAAACTTTGTTCTTGTTTAAATATTATACGTATATATAGTCCCTGAGTAAGACGATTACAAGCTTAGTTGATGTCTTCTATTATATAAGAACTTGGTTAATAAATGTTTTCAAACTTTATTTCATTCAAAACTTTTTATTTTGGTATTATTTAGGAATCCTAATAAAAAGCAAAAGAAAACTAAAAAAAAAAAAGCTAACCAGTCGAATAAGATTAGAATGGGAAATTTTTTTGATGTAAACGTAAACAAAATCGAAATTGAACTGAAGCTGCCAAAATGCGTGTTGAGGTCCCATGAATCTATTTAAGTAGTTTTTGGAATGATGTCAGTATGTGTGTGTATGTCTGGTAATTTTTTTCGCCAACGAAAACTTAAAAACTATTTATTCAATTGATGGGTACAAATATTTTTTTCTTACATAACCTATAATTTTTTTTATATTATATATTCAGAAATTAGATTCTTCTCCCGAGTAAAATGGTGTATGGATGTTATGCATGAAGGAACCAATCGCCATTATGATTGATATTGTTTATACAATTAATTATTTCATCTAACGCAGCAGTTTTTAACCTTTGTGCTACATGTAGAAGCAAAGGTGGTATTATGGGCCCTGTTTGTAATATGGGCCCCATCAATATCATTAAGTACATGCCACGAATTCTAAAGTTAACAGCTTGAACTAGTAGTATGACTTCTCATAATGACCTGTAAAAATTTCTGGAAGCGTACAATGAGCGACAATATTAAGTCCCACCCATGCGTTTTCTACTTGTGATTAGTTCATTGGTTTAAAAATAAAAATATTATATATTTTTTAATGGAAATTTTCATGGTTCAAACCTAGAAAATTTCCAATAAATATTTTCATTTTTTTTTATAAAAACAATGAAATAATCACAAGTAGAAAATGCATGGATGGGACTTAATATTGCCCCTTGCTGTACCTGTCATGGTGGTGAAGTTACAGTCACTTTTATATTTCGTCGTCAACAAAACATTTTAAGGTAGAATGATAATATAATGTAGTAAAATATTGTTATTTTTCATTATGGCAATTGGGTAATATGGGCCCCAGCTTGTGCTGATATTATCCAGGGGTCCATATAATAGAATTTTAAGGCCAAGAAAGGGGGCATTTGCCCCCTGCCTCCCCCTGGCTACGCCCATGATGGACATTGTTTTTCATATAAAAGCTTCCTGGTCCCACAGCACAATTGAAAGTTGTGTACTGTGCTTATCACACCAGATTTTTAAACCTTCTCAAAATACAATACACACTTTCTTTCCTTCTTTTATTGGTTTTATTTGAAACTCTATGAGGAATTTGTAATGTGAGTGTTTTATTTAATGAATTCCTGACTTATCTAGATTTATAATATGATTGTTTTAGAGGTTAATGTTTTCTTATCTTAGTTATGTCTTTTTTTCGGTCAACCGGAAACAGTAGCGTAGCCAGGATTTCTGCTTGGGGGGGGGGGGCCCAAAAGTTTTATGAACCCCCCCCTCCTTCTCCAAGAAACTTAAAGTGGAGAAATTTTTTTTAGATAATATAATAACACTAGTCGACAAGGTTTTTTTCACAAGAAATCTGATTAGTGAACCTAGTGCATTTTTTCATTCTGAATTCAGATATGTAGTTAGAATTTTTCCATCAGGCACAGTTTTAGAGATATAGAGCAAAATAGATTTTAGTCGAAAATGGGCTCTAAAACGGCTTTTATTTAAAATGTTCAAATTATTTTTAACGCGACACCCCGTCAAATTATGCAGATAGTTAGAATACATATAAATTTTAAGTTTCATTCCAATCGGAGGTCATTTAGACGTGCCGCAAACGGCTTAAAGTTTAGAAAAATCGAAATTTTCAAGATTTTTTTTGCTTTGGTCACCCCAAATACAATTTTAGAGATCCCTGAATGAAAAAAACATATATGTACGATATTCTATAGTTCTTTGGCTTTCTAAAAAGCATTCATTCGTAAAAATCTGTTAATTATTAACGAAATTATTAATAAAAACGTCAGCAAAGAAAAAACCCAAGTACACTCACTGGTCGAAAAAAATGGACTTCAATTGAATTAAAAAGCGAACCCTGTCCACGTGAAGCTAATGTATCCTCTCTGAGCATCGGGTCACGGGCCCTAACTTTATTATATATTATTAAAAAAAAATATTTTTTGAATCTCATATCTTTCTTTATACTTCTAAAAGAACAAGAGGTCCATTTTTTTCGTCCAGTGAATGTACTTAGGTTTTTTCTTTGCTGACGTTTTTATTAATAATTTCGTTAATAATTAACAGATTTTTACGAATGAATGCTTTTTAGAAAGCCAAAGAACTATAGAATATCGTACATATATGTTTTTTTCATTCTGGGATCTCTAAAATTGTATTTGGGGTGACCAAAGCAAAAAAATCTTGAAAATTTCGATTTTTTGAAACTTTAAGCCGTTTGCGGCACGTCTAAATGACCTCCGATTGGAATGAAACTTAAAATTTATATGTATTCTAACTATCTGCATAATTTGACGGGGTGTCGCGTTAAAAATAATTTGAACATTTTAAATAAAAGCCGTTTTAGAGCCCATTTTCGACTAAAATCTATTTTGCTCTATATCTCTAAAACTGTGCCTGATGGGGAAAAACTGAATTGATATTTGAATTCAGCATGAAAAATACTTCTAGAATTTCATATCTTCATTCTTGTGAAAGAAAAAAAGTTCATTTTTGTCGACTAGTATT